>JBBBDQ010000714.1:4047500-4320000 GCA_037127315.1 Ascarosepion bandense
TAACTTTCTTGGCAAAAGTTTTGTTTTTATGTTGTTTTTTTCCAGTTGTTGCATTCTTCTCTGTAATTTTGCTTCTATCTTCTAAAATAAGCAGAAAAATTAATTTCATCATCTGAATTGTATGTGAATTCAGCTATGGCATTTGCCGATGCATTGGGAGTGAAAGAACTAGGGGAATTTTTTGTTTTCTTTGGAATTATTTCAATTAACTTTTGTTGTTTTAGTTGGTGGGGGTTCTAACAACTGCTGTTGTTTCTGTATTTTTACCACTCGAGGTAATAATTTTTCTATATTTAAAATTATCTTTTTTTACACACAGCAAATAAAAAAATTACTCTAACATGGTTCTAATTTCTTATGACTATTATTATCTGTGCCATCACAAAAAAGGTAGTTTTTCCTATGCCATAAAAGTTTCAATTCCTTGTCATCACTGCTATAACTTGCTACTGGCAGTTATAACATACCTCAACTGACTCCAATAGTACCCTAACAAACACTTTATCAGAACTTAGATGCTGAACTCTTTGAGTTCTTTATTTAAGGTATCTTGCCTTGTTCATTTGTGTTACTGGGCATATCTTATTGACTTTGCAACATTCTCAAATATACCAAATTATTGTGGGAAACCTAAGTATATGTGCAACAGAGCAATGTGTTCATCACATAAATAGCAAACTAATAGTCGACATTTAGTTTGATAAATACCTAAGATGCTTGTAAATCTAGCAAAATCTGGTAGAAGATAAGAACTTGGTTGACTATTTCACCATTAACGGATATTCAGAAATTCAGTTTTGTATGCACAAATAGACCTAAGCATTGATTGTGTGAGGGATTACATCTTTGTTATGCGCACAATAATATTAAAACTACAACAATTAAACAAACCATATGCATTGCCTGAACTACTAACTTCACAGTGATACCATTTGCAAATATATATATATATATATATATATATATATTATTTCAGTTAAGAGCAAATAAAAAATTGACTCAAATCAAAGAATTTATTCCAAAGAAAGATAAAAAAAAAAAAATGAATTAAATAATGGATGTCCTAATGAAAGAGCAACAGCAGCTAATACCAAGAAATAACACAAGGTATATGAGTCAGTCAGTTAAATGCCATATGTAATACAAGCTTGGGCAATCATGTCTTGGAAGAGACATGACTGACTGGGCAGGAGATTATCCCACAGTAGGTTGCCATTACTTTCTGCAGTAGACTGGTTTCCAGCCAAGTCTATAGAACCCAGTCTGTTTTGTTATTTAGCTTATAACTGAAGGGAAGAGACGGATTAATACCCTTCCCAAGGGTATTTGTGCATAAGTAAATGCATGAAATTCAACTAGAATTCGAACTCCAGTTGAATTTCTTACATTTACTTCCGAGATATATCACATGAACTAAAAACTTCAATAAGTACGGGAATGCAAAACATCTGTGACTTTATGCAAAATATGCAGATATAAAGAAAAAAAAAGTTCCAATTCCAGTTGGGTTCATCATAGTCACTTATGGACAAATACTTTGTGGAAAGGTCTGAATCACCCTCTTTTTTCCCCTTCCCCCATCTATGATGAATTAGTACTTTGGATTGCTATGTAATACCAAACTGCTTATACAGCCATAAATATGAGGCAATTCTCTTACAGATGCAAAGGAAACTGAAAGCATCAGAGTTTAGATTCTAATAATGAATGCTGAGAATATAGTTTTGATTGATTTGTAATGAGAATGTCATTACTCTTCTATTCAGTATAAGTACCAAATTAACCTCATTTGTTTTAAAGGGACTAAGGAACTCTCTAATGTAAGGGAGAAAACTCATCCCTTCTTGTAGTAATTATTTCTGTTCTGTAAGACAGTGGCATGAATAAGTTTGAATATTTCTTTTCTGATATGATTGTAAATAATGCTTTTATGTATTTTAATTTTTGTTCACATGAACTGTATATTCATTCTTTCACCCTTTTTTTCTTCATATCTCAATTTCTCATAAGAAAAACATTTCCTCAACATTTTCCAAAATTCACTATTTTCTTTCAGGTATATGAATAATTTTGAGTTTCACTTATAATATTTAAATAAAAATTGGCTTGTCAATCATTTCATCACATAATGGTGAACCAAAATCAGTCCTTTGTCTGTCTCTGAACTTGATAATTTGTCTACAGTCACTATTGTATTCTGTAATCCTCCCTCCAGCAAAAAATTAAAAAAAATAATGATTTTTAGGAAAACTTTCTAATTTTAAATGATGGTGACTTATTATCCAGACAATAGCACTCCCTCTAGTGACTTCAATTGTTAAACTTTCAAGGACAATCACTCAACTTAAATACAACATTTGAATTACTTTGATTACTATGACAACCACACTCCTTTCTCAGATTTTCTGTTAATTTTTTTTATAACATCTTTGTAAGACCTCTATCCGGATCAAAGCTCAGAGAGTGTACATTGATTTCAAGTATTGAACTTTGTTTCATTGTTAAGTTTTCTTTATTGCATTTCCATGAAGCCCCAAGATTAGCCTCTTTCAAAAGAACATTAAGACCTTTGAAACTCAGACAAATCACCACAAGACATTGATTTTGCTGTATATAAAAAATTTCCTGATATTGTCAAGTTAGTTCACTCTCCCCATCTCAAAAATTATAAGTGTATCTAATAAGTGTTGAGTTGCTTTGCCTGTTTTTCTAGTTGACACTTTTACAAACTATATTCTAATTGAATTACTGTGTATTTCTTTTAAATAAAGCTTTTCATTTTTTAATTTGATTAACACTGTTTTTATACTTCTGCCTTTTCTATATATTTAATCTGAGTTCTACTTGATCTAAGTGCATAATGTCCTGAGAGTAATCTGATATCCCTGAAGCTCTTAATTAAGAAAAAAATGTATGGTCAACAAATAGATTTGACTCAAGGGTAATTAGATTAGATTAAGTTGTCTATTTTGCTTGAAAAGTACGTTGGCACACAAATCCGTCTACATGGTATAGTTACATTTGCATGAACTTGAATCATTTATCCTTTTAATTTCCTGTCTATATTGTTGCTTATTATCATAAAATGATCCAGAGGTTTCTGTTCTTTGTTTTCTTCTAGGATCTGTCTGTAAATTAGATTCTCTTCAAATTTAGGTATACTGATTTTGTATTTTGTTCAAAGATCTGTGTCTGTCTGTTGTAAGCCGAACAGAATATTATTTTAATTTTCTCTCTTTTAAAGTAAGGTGAATATTAATTTTTTTTTAATATTGGGTATACATAGATGCACACATGAGATTACACTGTGTTCAGTGCTGATTGGCGATAGTCTGTTTAATGTTTGTTTTGCTCAGAAATATAGCATACCTTCTTAAAATTTTATTTTATCTAATGTGTATATATATATGTGTGTGTGTATGTCTGTGTGCATGCACATACACATACAGAAATGTGTACTGAAACATTCTTAGATGGATCGACTTGCTAAAGTTTACCAAACAAGCAAACATCAGAAATTTTGTTCTTGAAGTTCCCTTCTTCAGGCTGATAAATTTTTAATTTTTCTTTTTGTGTGTGGTGTGTGTGTGTGTGTGTGTCTATAATTTTATGTATGCTATATTTAAAGTGCTCAATATCAAGAATAGAACATGTGTAAATATAAAAGTGAACATTGAACACACAGCAGTAACAGTCTGTCAATCTTAAATGTAATTGTCAAGCCATCAATTACATTTAAGCATAAAATGACTGGGTGTTGACTTCAGTGTTCACTTATATATTGTATGATATGTTTAAGTAGCAAGTATTCATCCAAGGAAGTTGATTTAAAAAAAAAAACAAAGTATGGCTGTTTAATGTTTTTATTATATTATTCCAGTTTTTGGATAAAATGTTGAGTATTGTGCTTAACGTTGTCAAACTGTCTGAAGTTTCAATTTTTATTTTTATTTTTTTTTGGTTCAAGTACTTCTGACTTTTGTAGTCATTATCAAAAACTGATGGGGTGCCTGTATGATAGTTAGACTTACTTTGTCTGCATCCTGGTTTCCTTTAAGAAGTTGGATTTGGGGAAGCTGACATCATGTATAACAACTATTAGGAACAAAGCCACGATAAAAGATTGATATTTATTAATTTAATTTAAATTTTTATTTTATTGCATTTTTTTATTATTATAATGATACTAGCAGTATAGCCCAGCATTGTTCAGGTGTAATGAAAGCTTTAAAACTAATCCATGTTCCTGAAGCTCAAACTCTTTGGATGTTGGCATGAAATACTAAAAAGCAATAGTTGTTTCCAGTTAAAGCGAAACTGTAGACTGAAAGAAAAATGAATGGATGTAAGTCAAATTTTGATTTCCTGCTATCGATATCAAATAAGTTTTGTTTTTTTTGTTGTAAACTGAATTTTGAAGGCTAAATAAGTCCTCTGAGTAAATGGTATCATGGCTGAGACTAAGAACTACAATTATACCTACTTAGAGCCAAACCCGAAGCTAAAACTAAAATAAAAGGGTTGAAAAAATAGACATACAGGCAGATAAACAGACACACACACAAACATCTTGCCTTTTATTTATATATATAATCGATTTTCTGCACTATTGTAAGAACTGCAACCTTGAAACTTCTGAATATCGTTTATGTTTTATTTATGAGTATCAAATTTGATTAAAATCAGACCACTCATTCTATAACCCGATTTTTTTCGATTATTGATTTTTGATATTTATTGGGGGTACCTCAACACAAAACCTAGCTAAGAACACTCACAGACACTTATAGTACAACTGTGTAAATTTTCAAGAAAATCAGTTTAGCCATTTTGGAGTCTGTAGGTAACAGACACACACACAAAGTTCGATTTATAAATAAGTTTAGATTAGATAAGATTTAGATATGTGCACACCTTAATTACATCATATGCACTTTAAGACACCTTCTCCTGTGGTGAATTGTTTTATTTAATGTGGATTGTTTTGTATAATAATAGCTTGTAGAGTTTTGAGTTTATCCTTGCATTGGGTTCTGTAGAGCATTTTGGTGATATCTACTAGTATTTGTCTTTTATTGATAACTGTACTTTTGATCATAGGATGTGCGTTGTGGTGCATTGGATATCGACTCTAATGGCAAATCGGCAAACCGAGTTCAAATTCCAGCTGAATTCATTGCATTCACTTACGCGCAAATACCCTTGGGAAAGGTATTAATCTGTCTCTTCCTTCCAGTTATGGGTTAAATAACAGGACAGATTGGGTTCTGTAGCCTTGGTAGGCAACCAGTCTACCGCAGAAAGCAATGGCAACCTACTGCGGGATAATCTTCTGCCCAGTCAGTCATGTCTCTTTCGAGCCATGATCGCCCAAGCATGTATCACATATGGCACTTGACTGACTGACTGACTTTTGATCATAATGTGCATGGATTGCACTGTATTTTGACAGTTGACTAGTAATCTGTGAGATTGTTTGGTGTATGTGAGTATTTAATGTTGTTTTTTGATTATTAGTGTTGGAAATACAATCTTTCTGAGGGTATAGAGAATTCATAGACAATATTTTTACATAGGGGGGATTTATATGTTGTTGATGATAATTTAAATAGATGTTTTAAAGCTATTGCAGTTGATGGTTAAATCTTATGTGTTTGTTAGGAATATTGAGTGATATGTACAGGTGAACTATGTTGGTAATTATTTTTTCATTCTGTTTATAATTCTGATTAATTTCAAGCACAACACTCAACATCTTATCCAAAAATTTGAAAAATACAATAAAAAGCTAAACTGGCAGATTTTGTTAGTCCTTTTTAATCAAACTTGTTTGGATGTATGTATAAGAGTCAGCAAATCTTCTTGTGGCGATGACCTGAGATTCATGCTGTTGTACAATATATGGACTTGTATGCAAGGTCACTAGTGGGACTGAAGTGTGATTTGCAGCACAAACATAAAAACTGAATGAGGTTGTCAGAACCTCTTATGTCAAAATCGATGGGAGAGTCCACCATGAATATACAGGGTGGTCTAAAAGTAGGTGGATGCTAAATAAGATCTATTTTCAGATTACATACAAAATTGTATTTGCTAATACAATTATTACATTGACAATTAAAATATCTATACATATATATAATTATATTCATATAGATAGGTGTGAGTGTGTGACCCTGGGTTTCACGCTCTTAAACCCAGGGTCACAAACTCACACCTGTCTATATGAATATGTCAGCTCTATCACTGATATTGAGCACTTTCAAATAAATACCATGGATATATAATATATAAATAATATAACATATATAACAAATTGCTATATATATATATATATATATATATATATATATATATATATATATATGTATCTTTTCTTTGAAAAGTAGGTGGATGCTAAATAAGATTTATTTTCAGATTGCATACAAAATTGTATTTGCTAATACAATTATTACATTGACAATTAAAATATCTATACATATATATAATTATATTCATATAGATAGGTGTGAGTGTGTGACCCTGGGTTTCACGCTCTTAAACCCAGGGTCACAAACTCACACCTATCTATATGAATATGTCAGCTCTATCACTGATATTGAGCACTTTCAAATAAATACCATGGATATATAATATATAAATAATATAACATATATAACAAATTGCATTATATATATATATATATATATATATATATATATATATGTATCTTTTCTTTGAAAAGTAGGTGGATGCTAAATAAGATTTATTTTCAGATTGCATACAAAATTGTATTTGCTAATACAGTTATTACATTGACAATTAAAATATATACACATATATCTTTTCTTTGAAATGTAGGTGGATGCTAAATAAGATTTATTTTCAGATTACATACAAAATTGTATTTGCTAATACAGTTATTACATTGACAATTAAAATATATACACATATATCTTTTCTTTGAAAAGTAGGTGGATGCTAAATAAGATTTATTTTCAGATTACATACAAAATTATATTGCTAATACAATTATTACACTGACAATTAAATTTTATTGTGTACAATAATACAAAAGCACTTGTATTTGATCCACGCAAACTGTTGTCCATCATAATTTACTCAGCTTTGAAGTTTACCCCTCATGCTTTGACAAACATTTTTGAACAACTTTCTTTTGTGTCTCAATTTCTTGAAATGCATCTTGTGTAATTTTTCAATTCATGAACACTTCTTGGTTTTCAACTATAAACTTCATTCTTGAAAAAACCCATTTGAGTCAAGTCAGGTGAATGCATTGGACAATCTATTGGACTTCTTTGTCCAATTCATTTTCGCAGTAAATGTTTCAAGATACTCATGGATGACTTTTGAATAATGTGGAGGAGCCCCAGATTGTTGGAAACAATGGACACCAGTATAATATAACTAATATATAAACCTATTCCACCTACTTTTTTACCACCCTGTATATATTTTTAAAGTAATGAATTTTGAAGATTCTTTTTTAATCCAACAGATTTTATCACTTTAAATGTTATATTTAGTGGATGTTGTTATTTGAGTAAATGCTCTGTTTATTTACAAAATCACTGGTGCCCCCTAGGTACAAGTTTGCACGAGATACTAGATTAGTAAGTAGGTCCCACTTTTTTACAGTGAAACCAATAAAATGTAACCACAATTTCTACTCCAACAGCTTCTTTTCTTGCACTTCCCGACTGTGGAATTCCTTTCCACATGATTGCTTCCCCAATAGCTACAATCTCCAGGAGTTTAAATGTAAGGTCAATAGACACCTTCTAACACACTAATTCGCATCTATTCTCTCAAACACTTTTCCCATCTGCCCAACCCTTGGTCTTGGTATCCTTACCCATCTATCACCCTCCTTCTGACATTTCCTATATCTAACCACTCTTTCTCTTCACAGTCACCTATGTAACCCCCTGCACAATAGTGGCAGTGGAATGCCTTGCTTAGGGTGAAATGATTAAAAAAACAAAAAAAAGAAACAACAACAATATCTTTATTTATATTCATTTACCAGTCATTTACAATATTTGAGAACTCTCATTAAAGAAAAAATTATTGTTCAGATGAGCTCTTTGCTATGGTACCTAGACATTTTTTAAAAATCTAAGCCCAGTGTTACACTGGTGTGGAAGATCTCTTCAATTTACAGCCAAGATGTAATGGCAAATTTAAATTGCATTTTTCCCATTTGGCTCTATGCTTTCCAGCCAACTTTTCTCTGCAAAAGTTTAAATCCACTGTCAATTGCTGTCTACTGTCCTTCTGATTACTTTTTTCTCTTCATGTTCATTACTAATGCTTCTGTTCCTAATTCTTTCACACCCAGTAGCCCCATGTGTCTTAGTGGCTTAACGGCCTTGCACGGGGTGAAATCAATTCAAGAAAAAAAAGTGTTCTTTCACAGGATTTAAATCTGCTTTCCCCTGAAAAGAGGGAACCATTATTTGATCTAATGTGCTTTAACTGACTCAGCTACAAATAAGTTTTACTGATTAAGCAAGATTGAATAGTTCTTTCAAGTGAAATCATTCTTTTCATAGTCTCTTGAAATTTTCATATCTGCTAAGTTTCATATCCAAATCTAAACAAAGCGATTTCTAAAAAGATAATGGTTTCTTTATAGTTATTAATCAGACAGATTTTATCACTTTTTGAATAGTTATTGTGTTAATTTATTAAACAGTATATTTCCTGACAATAACCTATTATTTCTTTCAGCTTGTTAGAAGAATCAGTTAGATGACATTCTGATACAATGACATTTTACATGAAAGTGCTTATGATGTACATAGTACCTAGACTTTATGAATTTAAGCACAGTACTAAGTTGTGGTGCATTGGATATCGACTCGGAACGAGAAATTGTGGAGCCGAGTTCGAATTCCAGCTGAATTCACTGCATTACACTTATGCGCAAATACCCTTGGGAAAGGTATTAATCTGTCTATTCCTTCCAGTTATGGGTTAAATAACAGGACAGATTGGGTTCTATAGCCTTGGTCGGCAACCAGTCTTCCGCAGAAAGCAATGACAACGTACTGCGGGATAATCTTCTGCCCAGTCAGTCATGTCTCTTTCAAGACATGATCGCCCAAGTGTGTATCACGTATGGCACTTAACTGACTGATACATTGGCATAGGGGAACAGATGCTACAAAGAGTAAATGTATACATATGTGTAATTGTGTAAATTTTTTGAGGGTGCACTAAAAATTTAAATCAAGTTACAGGCATGACCTTTGCATTTTTTGAGAGATCTTATTTAGCCTAGTATATTAATACTAAACATTATTTGAAAGACAATGTATGGGTGACAGCAGATGGGATAACCTAAGAGTCAAACTATCAATTAGAAACACCAAGATCAAGAAATCACAAAAATGTTAAGATCTTGGAAGTGTTTTAACAGAGAATGGAAAATAGATGACATCAAAATACTAAGTTATTTTGGGATAGCAAAAAATAAAAATAAAAAGCCTTCCAAAAGCTAACCAAAATTTTAAGAAACTAGAACATTTCATTAGAAACCAAGTGCTCAAATGCCATGTAATATCGGTCATCCTATATGGCAGTGAATTCTGAGAAATTTACTCACAGATTAAGAGAAAACTTGAAACAACAGAAATGTGGGCATGCAGAAGGATACTGAGAATACGATGGACTGAATATGTAACAACAAAATGTTTGGAGATTGGAAACAAAAAGGATGCTTATATTTACAATCAGAAAGAGCTGGTTGAAATTTTTAGGATAAATAATGAGAAAAGGCGGCTTGGTGAATTTGACACCTATAAGACTTACTGAAAGCAAGGAAGAAACAGTAACCTCACTAATACATTTGTGCAAATGGATGATTAAAAAAAAGGGAGTGAGAGAGATGTTGAAAAGATGAACATTGTAGGACAAGAGAGCCATGATTACCCACATTATGTCAGGACACACTATGCAAAAGAAAACTACTAACTCTGATACTTCAGACATGAACTGAGCCCATATATTTGTGTTAAACATGACAAGGATCATATCAAATATTGATTTATCTTACTTTGTGAGGAAGAGCTCTATTTCTGATGATTCCAGATATAAATATCTTCTAATGAAAGGAAAGGTTCCTTATGAATCACTCGATGACCCACAAAGGTTGCTTCCAGCCCCTTCTGTAGGCAATGCAAATGATACAATATTTTTAAATAGTGTTCTCACTTAATTTTACTTCATTGAATACTGATATGCACCTTTTTTTTAATTTTTAAAGAAAAACTAAGGAGTTGAAGTTGCTTGAAAATGCCTGACTTTTTCATATACTGACATTTCAGATTTTGCACCCAAACTTCTGATGTATGGATGTTGGACATGATGCTGATTGGTTACTTCGATTTTATATTTGATAAAATAAAAAAAAGGCCATGTATAATATATCTAATTTGTTTTTCTTCAAATATTTAAATTCATAAAATATTTTAATATACAGTTTAATATATGGTTAAATAAAGAAAACAAGAGAAAAACTATATTTTTCTCACCTACAAGTTTTGTCCGGTGATGGTCATTATCAAATCAAAGAGATGGAAGATTTTTCATATCTTTGCCTTGATTAAGTCCATTACAGGACAAAACACATAGGTGAGAAAAATAGTTTTCCTCTTGTCTCTTTAATGTAACCATACTCTTTTTTTCCTTGGATTATAACGGAGTATACTTGTGTATAATTTACTTTTCTTGCTTTTAATGTATTTTTATATATATATTTTTTTTTTTTTAAATTTTTTACATCCTTGTTAGTTTTCGTCAGTTTTCTGTCACTTTCATTTAATTTTTATTCCTATTTTAATTTTTAATTTTAATTTTTATTCCTATTTTAATTTTAAATTTTAATTTTTATTCCTATTTTAAATATCTCAAATGTCAGCAAAGATGTGTTATACAAATGAGGCCATAAATTTTCCATTATTGTCTTCAGTAACATTCTTCATTAATTAAACCAGCATGCTTCAAGTCACAATTATTGTCAGACCTATTACAACGAATGACTGATTTAAAAATGTTTATTTGAAGCCAGAAAA
This sequence comes from Ascarosepion bandense, assembly GCA_037127315.1. NCBI lineage: Eukaryota > Metazoa > Mollusca > Cephalopoda > Sepiida > Sepiidae > Ascarosepion > Ascarosepion bandense. Next base: position 4,058,579 of record JBBBDQ010000714.1, read on the forward strand.
GCATGAATCTGTAATATGTATTATTTTTTCTTCAAATATCATGTTATGTTACAAGGATTCTTTTTATTTTGATAATTTCATTTCTCTATATGTAGATTGTAATGGTAGGTAGGGGTAAATCTGTAAAACCTAAGAAAAAATGTGTAGGTGTATGAAGTCATGAATTTTGCATTGCGCCATAAAAATAATAGACAAACAGAAAGCATTGAAATGAATGAAAGAAAATGGATTGACATTGACATGATGGTATAGATGTTGTCAGGAAGAATAGCAGAAAACAGCAAGCCTTTTAATCAGAATTCACTACAATGCTTCATATTAAACACATGCAAAATTGTGCATCTAAGTCGGTATGAAAGTGGAAGTCTTGTTTCTAGCTGAAAAAAGAATAAAGGATTTATTTAATGGATTTTTTTTCTGTGAATGTCAAATTTATTTGTTTCTCATATACGCTGATGCAGTTCAAGATTACTCCTCAAAATATTCTTCTTATAGTTTTGTATTTCATAATCAAATTCTGATCATTTACAAGTTTCTTTACTGTGAGTTGTTCTTACTATCCAGTTTTCTCTCATTTGAAGCAATTTGAAAGTTTTTTATTCTTTTGTAGTCTTAACAATTCTTATATAACAATTTATCTTTATTCCCAAATAATTTTAGTTGTGACCTTATTATGCTAGTTATTATATTTGTCAGAAATACATAATGTAAATATTTGTCTATATTTCTGAGATGTGGTATTGTAATTATTTACATTGTTCGGATTTTGCTGTCATATCTGCAACTTTTCGGCCTTTTGGTGATTGAACTTTGAACTGAACCCTTTATTTCATTTACTGGGTTAAATTGTTCTGGTTTTAGTTTCAGTAATTTCCCTTTAACTCAACTATTTTAAGTTTTGTTCACTTCTGCTATAGCCAGGTATTGATCTTACAACTCTTTGGATCAAGTCACTGGATTCTTTGATTCAAAGCTTTTATCAACTGGGCCATGTGTCCTTGAGGGCATCAATGTATAAATTTTTGGTACTTATAAACCTAATATCTCAGTCATCATTCTTTTTTTTTTTTTTTTTTACCGGAGGTCATATTACGATTATGTTGTTTGTTATTGTTTTTCTTTAGAACTCAATCTTACTGTTTCTCATATTCATTCCCATGCTAGGTCAACTTCAACCATAAAGCTCTTACACAAGGGGAATAAAAAAATCAGGTGCAGATGACCACATATGAAGGGAAACATGAGATCACCACTCTCTGGGGGATGGAGTTAAAATAATAAACAAGAGAACATCACTGGAAAATAGGAAAACTTGAAGAATTAGTGCATTTGCTAGACCACAAAAATCTAAGTTGGCCAAGCATAGAAATGAATATAATATGAAAACCAGTTATATGGAGTGCCAGAGAAAAACAATAACAAACAACAAAATTGTAAAAGATGGTTACTTAAGCATTAGGTTTATAAGTCCTGATGTTTTCAAGGACATGTGGCCCAGTGGATAAAAGCATTGGCTGAATCCATTGACTTGATCCAAATAGTTGTGAATTCAATACCTGGCTACAGCAGAGGTAAACAAAAACTTTGAGACTTGAGTTGAAGGGAGATAAGTGATACTGAGACATCTGGAATAGGCATGGCTCATGAAACTAGAACAATCTACCCCGGTGAATGAAATAAAAGGTTCACTTTGAAATTCCAATCACCTGAAGAAGGCTGGAGCATGCAACTACTGAAACGTTGTGAATATGGTAACAAAGATAAGGACAGCAGTTTGAATAATGTTAAATCGTGTAAATATTAAATAACCTAATATATTATCATACTGCTTATTGTGTTTGTCAGAAATACTTAACCTAATGTATGATAATGCCACTTGGTATATTTGTCAGTAATACATAAGCTTATTATTTCAAATTAACTATGAAATTTAATTTAATTATGAAAAGAAATGATTTTTACAAAAGTTACTTTTCAGCAAAATCTCTTTTTTCACTAATGCATTTAATTCAGGATTTGAATATTAACTGCTTATGTTAAATATTGCACAATGAAAATTTCTATATTAAAATTAAATTAATATCTGTATTTCTTCTGTGGATGACATGTATGCTAATGTTTGTGAAAAAAAAATCATATTTAATCATTTAATTTACATTATTAGTCATCTGTCTATCTTTAAACACCAAATATTGATGCCACATTTTTAAATGCTCAAATCTTTTAACTGTATTTTTTAAAACAATAAAAACTAAAAACAGGAAAGAGGATTTTGGTATGAATTTTGAAGAAAATTAATCTAATGATGGCTTCTCATAAAAGAATTATCATTTATTAGTGATTATATCTATATAAATAAGTATAGGATAAGAGCGGTACAAAATTCCCATGATCATATTGAAACATGGCAAAACTTTCAGTGATTGTGTGTGTACCATGTTTGGAATATCTAAACTTATTTATAAATGGAACTTTGTCTCTGTGTGTGTGTTCGTTATTTATAGACTCCGAAACGTCTGAACCAATTTTCATGGAAATTTACAGTTGTATTATAAGCGCCTGTGATTGTTCTTAGCTAGGTTTTGTGTCGAGGTACCCCCGATAAATATCGATAATCGAAAAAATCAGGTTATAGAAGAAGTGGTCCGATTTTAATCAAATTTGATACACTCATAGACAAAGACATAAGAAACAATATTCAAAAGTTTTAAGGTTGCAGTTCTTACAATAGTGCAGAAAATTGATAATATTTTTATATAAAAGGCAAGATGTTTGTGTGTGTGTGTGTCTGTTTGTATGTCCTTTATACAAATCCACAATTTTTATCCGATTTTCACCAAACTTCACAAAAATATTCTTTAGGCTGAGTCTGAGCTCCTGAACCATGGATTAGTTTTAAAGCTTTCATTACACTCGAGCAACGCTGGGCTATACTTCTAGTAAAACATAGCTATGACTATGTATATACATAAACAACATGTTCGGTTAAATGTAAAATAAAATTCATACTTGATAATGGCTAAAATAGCTGAAAGCACTTGGGTTAATAAAACATTTGAGCAGTTTTTATATAATTTATGTTATGGAAAGAAAAAATTATAAGATCACTTGAAAAATTATATAAAAAACATAACCACAATACCTTGCCTGTCATTTTTAATGAAACATGCATAAAATAGAGATTGTTGCCTATATATATATATATATATATATATATATATATATGGCTAAGTGGTTAAAACATTCACTTTCTGACCATGAGCTCTGGGTTGGAATGTCACCATGGTTGATTTGTCAGGGATATAACTGGGGTGGTGATCCCAACACATATCATCTTTGAAAGTTCCTGAAAACCATACCTCTGGTTAATCTAAGACTTGTGAATGAAATTGGGTAGATATAACCTGACAGACCTTGTCAATGGTTGTGCTAGTAGGAAATTGCAAGTCACTAGGATCAAAAGTGTGTGCATACTGGACACTTCAGATTATGTGCTCTCTCCTGTGAAGTGGAATTGGAATCTGTAATAACGTTTGGCTAGCTTCCTGGCAGAGGGGTATACTTGGAAACGAGTAGTGGCTAATCATTATTACATTTTATATATATATATATATATATATATATATATATATATATATATATATATAAAATGTTATACATACACTATATATAAAATCTATGTATGTTAGTTTATTTATATATATATATATCTGAGTAAAAATTTAATAGGAAAAAAATCGGTTTCCAAACTGTGATCTAATTAAAAATTTAATAGGAAAAATCTATTTCCTAATTAATCCAAAATTAAGATTAAATATACAAATTTACATTAATTATATACCCTCTGCTTAAATACAAAAAAATATTCTGTACAAAATAAGCATCCCACCCCTTACCAGCTCTTCTAAGAAATTCAAAGGATATAGTCTAGTCACAAGATAATAAAAACTTACATTCTAACTGCTAGTGTTGAATCTGTCTAGAAATCAAAGACTCATTCATCAACCATTTTAACTACCCACACCACTTTCTTCAAAATTCCAACGGTCAATACACGTGACTTGTCCCCCTAAATATAAGAAAAGAGGCTTTCCATTCCTATACATACCGCCTGATGAGACATTGAAGTTTCAATGTCAAAACAAATGTACCTTTGTAGTGGATATATATTAAAAAAATTATGTACATGTTCTAAAATATAATTTATAATATATATTTCTTTCTTTCTTTTGTGTATGCAACGTCTCAATTTTAATATAGTGAAAATTTGCGACTTAGTAGCAAATGTAGTAACTTAAGCTATATTTTTTCACTTTAATTACCATGTTGATTACATTTCAAAATTCTCAGGTTACTATTTGTTAGGAGGGTGTGAAGGCTTAGTTCAATGCATATATGAATAGCATGGAGACATTGCTTTTCAGGCAATGCTCGGATGCAGGTGTAGTAATACATAGTACGCGTATGTAGTGTACCTGTTAAGAGACTATTTCTTTCGATATTTTTCTTTTCATGGCACAGAATGCAGTTATACTCTATATGTACCATATTAATTTGATATATGTCCCAATTCAACACTCTACATACATGGTATTCTTGATGGCATGGATATAATAGTAATATTTATAATTCAGAAATTTGATGTTTTTGAAAATTAACCATGGTGATGTTGTTCTTAAATTTGTGCATTCTTCAAAATATTCCTTTTTACATGTCTGGTTAGAATATTAGGTCAGGTAAATATTTTTGTAAAGTAAAAACCACGAGGAAGTATGTTTGGATTATATTTCAATTTTCTTATGCAATAGAAAAATTCTTTGAAAATATATGATTGGAATGAGATTGTATGAAAAACTTATTCCTGTATTGTGTTATCCTTTAACTTTTTTGGAAGCCACAAAAATAAAATTTTAAGTTTTTAAAGTGTATGATTAAAATATGAGATTAGATTTAAAAAAAAACAAAAAACAGAATACTCTGTTGTATTCTATTTATGATTAAAATATATGAAGCTTTAAAATTTTTAAAATGAGAGCTGTTAAAAAAATTGACAGTGTGCTGTATTGTTTTTTAACCTGTCAATTCTCATAAAATAATCAAATACTAGCGGAACCTGTGGAATTTCCACAGAAGGATAATTATGATTTTTTGAACAAATTTTACTTTGTCATATTACAAATGATGGTAACGTCTTAATAAATAAAATAAATTAATAAAATAATGAAATTTTAAAAGAATTGTTTTCATTTTTATTATTATTATGATTATTAAATAATTTAATAATATATAAAGTTTGAAAAATATTTTTAAAATCTTCAAAGAATTGATTGCGAGTAGACTTTTTAGTTAAGAATTGGGGATTATATTGCCTATCTAAAATTAACAAGTTTGATAAAAATCGTTTTATTATTAATCAAAAAATTTTTTTTCTTCATAGTATAATGTCCTTAATAGTTATTATTTATTCCAGCAATTAAAAGCTTATCAAATTAAATTATATCAGAGTTTATTGCATTTTTTATTTTACTCTTCAGAGAATATTTTCGGATAATGATTGCCAATTTAAAAAAAAATAAAAAATAGATGATTTATATTCCCCAATGAGTCCTGTGTTGAACTAATGAAACAAAAGTTCGCTCTCAATATAAAATTTATTAAGATTTCATGGATTTATGTGGAGTGGGGAGTAACAGAAGTAAAAAAAAATATTTTTATCAAGATTTAAAAAAAATATTTCAAAAATAATTTCATTTGTGAATGAGTATTGATAGTTTCATTAAAATCCGGCATTTATTTGATTTTTGCAAGAATTTCTAAATTAATGTGTTTGTCACTGACAAAAGTGAGTGATGCAATTATTACGTTTCCAGTGTAAAGCAGTCATAACGTTTCTTTAGCCACTAACTCAAATCAAAAAACTTTCTGACAAAATTTCGAAAATGTTAGAAGGGATTTAAAGATTTTATAAAATAAAAAAAGTTACTTTAAAGGCTCCTGTGTTCATTGTAAACAGAAAAGACCAACTGAGAAATGGCCAAGGGTGTAAAAGAGGCCAGAAATTTCGTTATTAGGTCATGGGATACGGCAACAAACCTACCTATTTTTACTATATTGTAAAAGCTGCTGCTGCTACGGTAATGCTATAGACTTTCTCCTCTTACTCTCTCACTCTTTACTACTCTTCCATTTGGCAAAGGTGAGAGAAAGGCTGAGGAGAGTAGCATTTAAAAAGATAGCGGGAAGGAAAAGCTTGTATAGAGAGTAAGTAGCGTAACGGACGGATGAACTAAGTAACTAACTAAGGAAAGAAAAAGCAGAATTATTATATGATATTGTTGAATTTTTATGAGCTTTATTTTAGATAAGCCACTTTCTTTTTCTTTTAAATTAAGTTAACCCCATGCAAGGTAGTAAAACCACTGAGGTACAAGTGATTATTGGTTGTGGAAGAGTTAGAAACAGAAACAGTGGTAAGGAGTGAGAACAAATGAGGAGTAAGCAGAAGAACAGTAGATAGCAATTGACATTGCATTTAAATTTACAGTTATATTTAGCCTACTCAATTGTAAATTGGTGAGGCCTTGTTGCCAGTCCATCACTGTGCTTAAATTAAAAAAGTCTAGGCACCATAGCAAGGAGCTCATCTGAACAATTACCATAAAAGGCAAAAGTAGGGTAACCTTCCAGCAATGGGAAAATGACTGAAGCTGAGATGACAGATCAGGAACAATAATATTGCTGATCGTTCTATGGATTTTATCAAAGATCTCTAGATAAACAGCATTACCACTGGACCATGAATGGAAGCAATATTCTATGCATGGTCAGTCAGTTAAATGCCATACGTGATACATGCTTTGGGCGATCATGTCTTGAAAAAGACATGACTGACTGAGCAGAAGATTATCCTGCAGTAGGTTGCCATTGCTTTCTGCTGGAGACTGTTTGCCGACCAAGGCTATTGAATCTAATCTGTCTTATTATTTAACCCGTAACTGGAGGGAAGAGGTGGATTAATACCTTTCCCAAGGGTATTTGTACGTAAGTGAATACAAGGAATTCAACTGGAATTCGAACTTGGCTCACTGATTTGTCATTTTGAGTTGATATCCACTGCACTACAACACACATGGATAAATGGTCGACTTCAATAAAAGGATATTAAAAGAAAAGTACTTTAAATGTAAAACCATTTACGTAGTTTTTTTTGTTTTTAATCCTCATTCTGGTTCATATTTTGTTTTCTTCAAGAAGTAACTGTTGACGTTTTTGTCAATGGGCTGCCACTGTACATTCTATTAATTTCAGAAGTTTGGTAACTGAAATTTCTCATATTTCAAAGGTCAAGGCAAAAACGTACCGCTTCTCTGTCTACTAGTCACTTCTTTGGTGAGTATCGGGTATGTGGCATTCTAAGATTTCTATCACATCCTATTTTCAAAATACATTATTGCAAAACATGATCTGGTCTTTAAACTCAAACCATTTCATATGACAAATGATCGAAATAGAGGTAAGGACCTGAAATTCCAGCAGAAAAATTGCAAAGAGGTGAAGAGAGGGAATACAAAAGTTCGTTAAAATGATTGTAAAATGGAAAGTAAGCATCACAACGTTTCGGCCATTGCACTCTCTAGCCTTCATCAGGTGTATATAAATGTGAGTAAACTGCAGGTGATTCTGGACTGAACCCTTTATTTAATCTGCAGGGATAAATTGTTCTAATTCCACTGCCATGTCGTTAGTTATTTTTTAGTACTGCTCAGTTATTGCTTTCCTGTTTTCTCTAAATACACATTACCCAGCCCAGGGATTGAACTCACAATTACTATGTCACTTAATTCATGAAGCAAAAATTTAATCAACTAGTCTATTCTCATGATGCAAAAGAGACAGAAAAAGATGTTTCAATATGGAAAGGAATACAAGAGACGACAAGAGAAAATCAGGAGCAAATGTAGACAAGCGAAAGAATGATGGTTCAAAGACAAATGCACTGAAGTAGAGAGACTGAGCACAACAAATAACGGAGATTTGCATGAAAAATAAAGAAACTGGACAAAAGGCCTGCTCAGTAACAGGATGTATAAAAGCAAAGGACAGTGCACTAATATTAGGAAAAGAAAAATAATTCAGAAATGGGACGAGTACATCAGAAATCTCTTCCACGACAAGAGAGAGCAACCAACAATGCACAAAAATATGGATGAACTAGAAATATTAAAAACTGAAGTGAAATCAGCAATGGCCAAATTGAAGAGAAACAAAGTAGTGGGACCAGATGGAATTGTAATAGAGATGATGATGTCCTTAGAAGGCTTCAGTATGGACAGGCCGACAGAAATTTTAAACAAAATCTATGACAGCAGCAATATACTGGAGGACCTAAGCAGATCAATTTTTATAGCACTACCTAAGAAGCCAGATACAAAGGAATGTGAACTCCACTGAACAATCAGTTTAATGAGCCACATAACAAAAAACTCATCATCCAGATTCTGATGAACAGTGTGTGCAGCAGAATTGACCCAGAGATAGGACAAGAACAATGTGGTTTTATTAAAGATACCAGAATGAGAAATGTGATATTCATGCTCAGAACACTACCTGAAAGGGCAATACAAATGCAGAAGGACCTTTATCTGTGCTTTATAGACTATGCAAAGGCGTTCAACAAAATACTTCACAAAGACTTGATAGAGAGGCTCAACAACATCGATATTTTCAAAAAAGACGTTAAAATAATCAAGAATCTATATTGGCAGCAAACTGCATGTGTATGGATAGGAAGTGAGCTCAGTAGGTATACAAAAACAGAAACGGGCATAAGACAAGGATGTGTTTTCTCACTGGATCTATTCAAACTGTACAGCAAAGCATTTATGAGAGAAATAAAAACCTTACCAGGATTTGTCATTGGCGGCTACAATCTCAATAATGTAAGATACACAGATGACATGGTGCTGATACTAGACACGGAAAAGAAAATGCAGGACTTTCTATAGAAGGTAGCAAAAGAAAGTGAGAAGAAGGGACTGAGTATAAACTTCAAGAAAATTGAATGTATAGTCATCAACAAAAGGAAGAGCCCAATTAGCAATTACAAGACAGAGAAATTAAAATAAAACAATTGAAGAAATTTAAATACCTGGAAAGTTTTCTGACAGAGGATGGAAGGTGCGACATGGAGATCCAAAGACACATCGGCATGGCCAAGGACGCATTTCAGAAGCTAACCAGAGTACTGAGAGACAGAAAATTCTAATTGGAAACAAAGAACAGTGTTGGATTGTCAAGTGATATTTGTCCTTCTGTATGGAAGTGAATGTTGGACGATCTCATCAAGGATAAAGGAGAGGCTTGAGGCAGCAGAAATGTGGTTTTACAGAACGATGCTGAGGATACCATGGATGGAGCATGTGGGCAACAATGAGGTGTTGGAGAGGATGTAAATAAGAAAAAAAACTAGTACCTAACATCAAGAACAGACAGATGAGGTTCCTGGGACATGTAATAAGGACAGAGAGCTAGGAGAATTTAATCCACACAGGATGGATAGAAGGAAAGTGAGACAAGGGAAAGCAGCCCCAGACCTAGGTCTGAGCAATTGGATTGTCAAGTGGGATTTGGAAAAGATACCAAGAGAAAATATATTGAGAGTGACAGGAGACAGAGCTAAGGGAAGTCTATGATTGCCTACGTCCTGAAGGCACATGGCACATGAAGAAGTCTAGTGTTTATTAATAATGTTTGTTTTTTAATTTTTCCACACCCAGTAGCCTCTTGTCTTTTAGTGGCTTTACTGCCTTGTTTGGGGTGAATTTGATTAAAATCAAAAGTTGCACACTGCTCTTTAATGGAGTTGGCCTTATCTGTAGACTTCATATAGACATTAAAAAAATTTGCTAGTGTCGTAAAAATGACAATGCCACTTGGTGTTGCCATTGCAAAAGGGATGACTTAAGCACAACAAAATGTTACGAATATTGCATGCAAAATATATGCAAATAGACTTAGTGTATTATATATAGATCAGGGGTGGGGGGGCTATTATGCTGTCTCTGGCCCCAGTTTAAAGCCTAATGATAAAATACTGCATAGAAACTTGTGTTTACAAAGCCACAGTGTAACAGTCAATTGTCAGTTAAATAGACAAAGGAGGGCAAGAAACTTTCATGTTATGGATAAAAAGTTTAGAAAAACATTTAGTAATGATTTGGATATGAATCAGGGAAAAAATATTTATCAATTATAGCTTAACAAAATAGCATTTAAAAAATACATGTAAAATAGAGAAGTACAACAGAAATTTTGAGAGCAATAATAAAGTCTATAAACTCAGAAGGCCTTCTGGATTAAATGCAAAATGTTGCTTTGCTGATTATAAATACTGTTCAAGAAATAAATGCTATTTTGAATTTCTGAAATAAGTAAAATCTGAAAACATGTAGAATTACAGAAATGTAATTTCATTGATTTCTTACCACCCCTTCTGCTAATTGATTGCCTTGGTACCATGTCATTATAGACACTCTACCATTGCTAAAGTTTTCATTAATATAACGGAAAATTTTATTTCTATATAAGTTTGTGTATATATAAGTTTGGAATCATAACTTTTCATCAAGTTGTTCATTGCCCAGAAGACAAGTAATTATATAAAATAAGATCTGGTTGCTTGAGTCATTAGATTGTTATCTTGACAAATCAACTTATTCTTATTATGTGATATTAACTATCATTATTCTTGATATAAGAATAATGAAATTGGCTGTTAATACAAATGTGTTTTCTTGGTGTATTTCTGGTTTCCTGGGGAAAATTAATTTCTATATTTCTTACATTATTATTTTAAGAGAAAATAGGTTCTTTGCAAATGTATGAAATTATTTTAATAGATTTGAATTTTGCATCAGAAAATGTAAGGAGGCCAAACATTGCTTTGTGTTGTATAATGATACAATACAAATAACAACCTTGTAAATTTGTCATTTCATTTTTTTTTTAATTACAGAAATATTACATTTAATTTCATGTACTAGTTTTCTAAATAAAAAAAAAAATACAGCAAAAAAGTGTTTTGACAGTGTTTCAAGGCTAGCCATATAGCAGATCCTCAGATGCTATAGATGCCCAAGAAATTCAAGATGCTCATCAGAGCACTCCACAAGGGAATGATGGGTCATGTCTAAATCAAACCAGCTTTTCAGATTCCCTCTCCTTCAGAGTAGGTTTGAAACAAGGGTGTGTGCATGCTTGCTTCTACCCTCTTCTCCATCTACTTTGTGGCAAAGCTTCTGGAGATTTCAGATGCCCACCCTGGAATTGACATTCAATACAGCACAGATGGTGGCTTTTTCAACAGTCTTGGACCAGAGGCAAGGTAACAATAAATGCTTAAGTTACACAGCTCCAGTATGCTGATGGCAATTTCACCCTGGCTCAGGAACTTCAAGACTTATATAAATCAGGACAACTTCTCCAGATCATATATGTTCAATAGACTCACCATCAATGTAGCAAAGACTAAAGTCCTGTTCCAACCATGATTGGGACATCATCCACCACATGGAGTCAAAATTACCATCAAGAGAATGATCCTGGAGAATGTTGAACAATTTTCATACTTTGTTAGCATAACATCAAAAGTATATGCTGAAAAAGATGTTAATAACCAAATGAAGGTCACCACACAACATACACAAAGCTATTCAAAAGAGTTTTTGGCAATCCTGAACTAACACAAACCACCAAGCTCATGGTCTACTGAGCTGTTGTAAGCTTCTTTATACCATGTACCAGTGAGACCTTGGTACTTTATTGAAGAGACATCTGTTAACTTGAAAGATTCCATTCTCTGTGCAAAGAGCCTAGAAACCATCATTTGCCAACAATTTCAGTGAAATGGACACCTTGCTTTAATGACTATCCAGAAAAATTCTCTTCTCAGAGCTTGCATCTGTCAAGAGAACATGTGGATTTTCTATCGTCAATTCAAGGATCAACTAAAAACACGCCGCTGAAGACAAAATTTGATCCAGTCAATTGGCAGATGGAAGCTGCAGAAAGAAGCAACCGGAGAAGAGTGGTCTAAAAAACAATATACTTTAAAAAATGCCGGAAGATAAATAGAAAAGATAAAAAGAGCTCGAATAAAAGCTAAGACTCCCCATGCCCTGAACCCTCCTACTCTACCATGTGGTGGCTACAGATGGCTCTTTGGATCCAACATTAACCTCTTTTCACAGAGAAGGAAATGTTGATGTGCACAACAATTGGCAATGATTTCTGGTAATGATGAATTTTATAACGTTTCATGTGGATATGATAAAAATTTTAGAAGATTTATTTTAGTTTCTCTTATGAGAATTATAAGAATTTAGAAACTGTCTGTAGTAATTATTGTCCCAAGTACTTTTAACCAATTAACTATTTTGAAAGTGAATTAGTAATACCTTCAGCAGAGAAAAATCTCAATCCTCCTTTTTCTCTACTTGTTTTGCTAGTATGTTTTGCAAAGTTTCCTGTTTCTTTCATATTTGCTTTTGTAAGTTTAACAGCGAGAATATTTTGAGGACCCTAGATGACACACCAGGATTTATTATTGGAGGCCACAACCTGAACAACATAAGATACGCGGACGATACAGTACTGATTGCGGACACGGAAAGGAAACTGCAAGATCTCATACAGAAAGTAGCAGTGGAGAGTGACAAGATGGGACTACAAATAAACTTTAAGAAAACTGAGTGCATGGTCATCAGCAAAAGATACAACCCAAAATGCCAAATACAGGTGGGGGATAACAGAATCAAACAAGTCCAAGAATTTAAGTACCTAGGAAGTGTTCTAACAGGAGATGGAAAGTGCGACACGGAGATCCGAAGGCGAATTGGCATGGCAAAGGACGCGTTCCAGAAGATGAGTAAAATACTAACACACAGGAAGATCTCAATAGAAATGAAGAAAAGAGTGCTAGACTGCTACGTGATGTCAGTTCTTCAGTACGGCTGTGAATGCTGGACAATATCATCGAAAATGAGGACAAAACTGGAAGCGGCCGAAATGTGGTTCTACAGAAGGATGCTACGGATATCGTGGACTGAGCATACAAGCAACGACGAAGTGTTAGAAAGAATGGCAACAAAAAGGAAATTGATGCTGAGCATCAGGAAGAGACAACTGAAGTTCCTGGGACATGCAATGAGGAAGGAAAGCCTGGAGAACCTGATACTGACTGGTCAGATAGAAGGAAGGAGAGACAGAGGAAGGCAGCGGATAACATATTTGCAGGGCCTGATCAGGTGGATGACGGAATGGGGGTTGCCAGGAGCAACAGGAGCAAACATACTAAGAGCCACAAGGGATAGGGAGACGTGGCGATCCATGATCGCCTACGTCCTGAAGGGACAGGGCACATAGAAGAAGAAGAAGAAGTTTAATTGCTGTTTCTGCTGTTGTTGTTGCTGCTTTTGAATTCATTTATTTTGCTCTTCCCACTGTGTCTGCTGTCATTGCATCGTGGTACACAGGGTTTTAGAAAATTCCATCAACTGCTCCATATTGATTTATTCAACTTACAACAAATATATATAAAAATCCAACTGTACACTCAACTGATAGATTGATCCAGCAACTGGTAAGAAAAACATTATTCGTCATTTTAACTTTTTTTTATAGTTGATATATATACTTCTTACCTTACAGCATAGACTTCTTTTTTTTTTTTATGTTCTCTTGGTCATCACTGTTATCTTGGAGGGTTTTTTTTATATCCAGTTGATACTGATTTTCCTTGTGAGTTCTTTTCGAATCTTCGACGTCCACTGTTATATTGCAGGAACGATATAAACAACAAGGTAAATTCTGAGTGGAAAGATTTACACAACTCGTAAAGGTTAAACAAATAACAGTTTATTGTATGGAAAAGTACAATTAACAGAGTTCAATAAAATGGTAAGTCAAGACGGAATGGAAGTGGAAGTCAAATCATCTCGTACTTCCTTACTTCTTTATTTCTTGGGCAAGTCAACTGTCATTGGGTGGGGTGATAGGATGTTCCATTATAACACTATCAGATATAGGGTTAAAATAGTTAAACATTTGGATTCTACAGTCCTTATTTGTCCTACATACCAAATTGAAGAAATATTGAATGTATGGAAGTAATTTTTAAAAAACATTGAGATTCTGTGATGCTGTACAGCCTTAATTTAGAGACAAAATAGGAAAATTATAAGTTCTCTCCTAAAATCGGAAGGATAAGGTCTAGCACAAAATAATTTGGCATACTTTCCTAACTCATGAAGGGAAACATTTATGCCAAATTTCAAGTAATTTGGTGTTGTGGGGTGCAGATTTCAAGTTTTTGCTGGTGTTTTGACATGGAATGATCTGAAAGGGTAATGGCCACACTTGATAATGTATCAAATATTGATTAGTTTAATTATCATCTGTAATTGTGAGCAGCATTTAGGGGGTGAAATTTCCATGTGAGACATAACTTGTGAAATAAAGGAATTTATTGAAACACATTTGTCTTGAATGAATCAAGTTAATTATTACAGGTTTGATTGGTTTTGTGAATGTATGTTTTTTTTCTTTTTCTCAGATGTTTTGAAAGGTTCTCATTTGTAGAAGCAATTGTCAAGTTAATCACCAGATTGAAGAGAAAGCAGAAAATAAAACCAGTCGTTTGATAATAAAGGAGTTATTTTTGTTTTTATTTGGTACTTGAAAAAATCCTTATGATTTGGTTGGTGATATTATCGACATGAAATATTTCTAATTGCAAAGTTAATAATTTGAAGATGGATTGAAACATGTCACTGTATGACATCCATCCAGAACATTCACTGCTGATTTGAATATCGAGAAGCTGTTAGATGCTCTTGATGTAACTTGGCAATCATTTAGAGAGGATCTTATTTCACATCTAGGAACACACTCTTGTTTATATGGCTACTCAGTAAGCAGTCAGCCTATATCAAGTAAGTTTTAGGATGACTGTTACTACGTTCACAAGTACTTAGTAAATTTTTTTTGTCTCATCTAAGGATTTTTTAGATAAAATCATATGTCTACCAGGTTTGTCAGCTGACAAAATTCCGGCTTTTCCTAAAGCTAAAGTTGAAGAACATGTTGAAGCAGGTGTTGTTGATCATGAATGGGTATCTTTTTCTTTTTTTTTTTTAATCATATCACCCCGAGCAAGGTGGTAATGCCACTAAAGCGCAGGGGGCTACATAGGAGTGAAAAGATTGGAAAAGAGAAAGCCAGAAACCACATCCTAAACAAGGAACAAGGGATGAGCCTCTTCAATAGATGTGGGTGGAGTGTGAAACAGGCGATAGTTTAGTCTATCTACTCCAATTGAAAAAAAAAAAAAAAAAGGTTAGTGACTTGCTAAGTTTTAACTTAGTTAAGTTTAGTCAAAGAGATTCTGCTAGGAAAAAAATCCTTCATATTAGACATGAAAGTTAGAAATTATACAGAAACGGTCAAAATAAAAGAGGATAAAAATAAATAAAAAGAAAAAACAAAATGGCTTAACTTTTACCATATTCAAGAAGACAGACTCACATGCTACTACCAGCAAGTTTAAAATTCTTGAAAAGTAGAAAGGACACTGGTATATATGTGGGAGGTTCCAAATGAGGTATTTTATAAAGAACTCGGGTGTCATTTACTTCAGTATATATTTCTTTTTAGTATCAAATTCTGGATATTTACTATAGTTAACTTACACAATTAGATCATACTTAATGATAAAGTACTAAAATTGCTGAAACAGAATTTGATATTAAATAAATTTAGCTTAATACTCATTAGTATAATTACTAATAAGTTTAGCTTAAAAGTACAAAAAGCCAAATGTGAGTAAGAAAGGAGGGAGTAGAAAAAACTTTTGTTACATCAACTTTCCAAGTGAGGAAAGCTTGCCTAGAAAATCTGCTTTAAAATCATGACTTTAGTTCAAAGGCGTTTGATAGGGTTTGGCATGCTGGCTTTCTATGCAAGCTCGAAGACTATGGTATTATTGGAAAAGTTTTAATACAATTCTTCCTATCAAATCATGAAATAAAGGTTGTTTTAAATGGGCACACTTCCAGGTCCTTTCACACAAACATGGGTGTACCCCAGGGTTCTGTTCTGGGACCTACACGGTTTCTGATTTTCAATGATCTCTCTGATGGCATCAGTTCCCAAGTAAGTATTTATGCAGATAACACTGCCATTTACTCCCTTCTCATTTAGAAAACCTGTCAAAGCTGACAAAACAAATCTGGCTGTTTCTGTTGAAAAGGACTCATGATCACTGGTTAACTGGAACAGGATATGGCTTGTAAATTTTAATGCTTCAAAATCAAAACTGCTCTCCTTTAACCACCATAGAGAAACTTTCTTGCCCGCCATCAGCATGGCTGATGCTAGTCTCCTGGAGAGCAACACACTGTGTCTCTTTGGCCTGACTTTTTCAACCAAATTGAAGTCGAATGACTACATCAAATCAATGGCTGCATCTATTGCAGGGAAAGTTGGGTCACTTTCAAGCCAGAAAGTTGTTCTCATCAGAATCTATCTTGTACATTTATAAATCTACCATTCGTCTGTGCATTGAATACTGTTGCCATATACGGTCTAATGCTCCTGCTATTCACCTCAAGGTTCTTGACAAAATCCAAAGAAGAATCTTCAATATAATCAATCATGACTTAACATCTCAATTTCATTAACTTTCTCCCCAATGTGACATGGCTTCCCTATCTTTTCAACAAATATTTTCATGGCAACTGCTCTGATGAGTGCTTTTTTCTAGTCCCCTGAATTTAAGCTTGCTACAAGATTGGCTTCGAGGTTTACCATTGAATTAATTAAAAGTGAAACTCACTTTTAACAGTTTTTTTTTTCACTATCTTCCCACTTAAAAAACTCCCTTCTGTTTATTTGCTTCCCTGATAATTTTGAAAAACTTTAAATGCAACATCAATTGCCATCTTCTATCTTCTCCTATGAAATTTTCAACATGGCTGATGCTAATCTGGAGAGCAACATACTGTGTTTCCTTGGCCTGACTTTTTCAACCAAATTGAAGTGGAATGACTATATCAAATCAATAACTGCATCTATTGCAAAGAAAGTTGGGTCACTGTCATGCTAGAAAGTTGTTCTCATCAGAGTCTATCTTGTACATTTATAAATCTACCATTCGTCTATACATTGAACATGTTGCCATATCTGGTCAGGTGCTTCTGCTATTCATCTTCATTTTTTTGACAAAACCCAAAGAAGGATCTGCAATGTAATCAATGCTGACTTAATTTCTTGACTTCAGGGACATTCCCTTTCATTTACTTTCTTCCCGGATAACAACAGTCTCCAAAAATTTAAATACAACATCAATCACCAGAGGGTGTCTTGTTGATGGAGGAAAATAGATTTTGATAGTCTCTCTTAGTCTCCGCTGACACACTCAACAGAACTGCTCGATAGACTCAAAAAATCCAAATCTATTTCCCTCTATCAACAAGAAGCTATTTTGGTGATCAAGCAACGACACATTGGAGCCTTTCTTTCTCCACTCTCTTAACTTTTGTGCACAGACGTTGGCATGGGCCATGTAGGCATCGACGTATTCATTCAACTCACAAAAGTCCAGCATTTCATCTGGCCTGTTTGCTACATTTGCATAAGCGTCTGCTATCATGCTTGCATATCAAACATGCCACTCATTGCCTCTTTGAATGGAGATCTGTTGTCAGTTCAGCAGAACCCACAGACTGCTGCCTTTCAGTTTTGCTACAGTGTGCTTAGATACTTTTGAACTTTATTGAAACTGGAAAGTGAAAACAGGACAGTTCCAGCTCATATATAGCAGCAATATCCATTTTTGGTCTGATCTGGCTTTTCTGAATTTATAAAATAATGGCAGGAGTCACATATTTACTGGAAAAGTACAGGGAACTGACAATTTTTCCAGTATCTGTAGTAGATAATCATATGTATGAGTTCTATTTGTGGTCTGAATTGAGTTTGTCTCAATAAACACTCTCAGTATGAGTTTTTACTGAGAGATAACCAATTCATCATGATAGCACAAAATTTCATGTGGTATATTAACAGAATGAGGCTGGTTCTCTAGAATGTGCATGGCATAATGGTTTTCAGTTGTGAAGGTTAGAATTGGGGAAACTAAAAAATTTAGTTTTTTTGAATACCTTCAATGGAAATTGAGAGAGGCTTGCAACATCTCATCTGTAGGAGAGAGGTTGTTTGGTGCAAAATAATTTGTTACCCTCAAGGATGCATAGATGTTTTTGGACTCTATTAAGACTAGAAAGAAAAACTGTTGAATTGCTTTAAAAAAATGGTTGCTGTTCTGAGAATTCAACGCAGCATATGTTTTATATTTGTTTTCTTTAGTCTTGAAAATATCAAAGGCTTTTTGTATATCTGTGATATTAGGTGAGATTTAAAATAACAAAAACAAAATAAAAAAGCATCTAAGTTGTTAAATAAATGGTATAATCTTTAAATTTGATATTTAGGTAATTAGATGAAAATAGGTCTTGTTTTTTTCTTTTTTTTTTTTTAATGCTACTTCGAGCTTTTTTTTTTATTTTTATTTTTTTAACATTTTCTATTTTTTCACTGATTTCAATTCTGGAGATCTGATTTCTTGTTAATATATTGATTTTTATATTTCTCAAATTGTGTTTTGTATGGAACACCATAGAAATTATTCTTTATTGTATTTCAAGAACATCTTGAATAGAATTTTTCTTTTTTTTTTTTAATTTTATTTTTTGCTCCTTAGAAATTTTATTTATAGGGTTTTTTTTAATTTATTTTGTTGAAATGAATACAAATGTGGCTGAAAAAAGAAATAGCTGAAAGAAACTACAGAGGATGTAAAAAGAAACATATTTGAATGCGATGGGTAATAAGCAAGACGAGAATGAAAAATGTTCAGAAATCGAAAAGAATTCTGTTAGAAAATTCAGAAGAAACTAAAAAGAAAGCAATTCCTGTAATTATGTTAAAAAGCAACTTCTTAGTAACAGATCAAAACAAGATAATGGATATTATGAAAGATTATCTCAATATTTATTATTCTCACCCACAATTTTTCCATATTTCTTTCATTTTGCATGTTGCTAGTTTTATTCTCCTTCTATGTGCCCTGTCCTTTCAGGACATAGGCAATCATGGCTTTCCATGTTTCCCTATCCCTGGTGGTTCTTAGTACACCTCCTCCTGTTACACCATGCAACCCTCGTTCCATCATCTACCTGATCAGGCCCTTCAAATATGTTATTCGCTGCTTTCCCCTGTCTCTTTTTCCCTCTATCTGGCCTATTAGTATCAGGTTCTCCTTCCTCATTACATGTCCCAGGAACTTCAGTTGTCTCTTCCTGATGCTCAGTATTAGTTTCCTTTTCGTCTCCATCCTTTCCAAAACCGCATCATTGCTCACATGCTCTATCCATGATATTCGCATCATCCTTCTCTATAACCACATTTCAATTACTTCATGTTTTTCCTTCATCTTTGATTATATTGTCCAGCATTTATTGCCAGATTGAAGAACTGACATCACATAGCAATCCAGTACTCTCTTCTTTGTTTCTATTGAAATTGTCCTGTTTCTTAATATGTTACTCAACTTCTGGAATGCTTCCTTTGCCATGCCAATTCGCCTTTGGATCTCTGTGTCACACTTCCCAGGTATTTAAATTTTTGTACCTGCTTGATTTTAGTATCTCCAGCCTGTATTTGGCATATTGGGCTGTCCTTTTTACTGATGACCATGCATTCAGTTTACTTGCAGTTTATTTGTAGTCCTTTCTTATCACTCTCTTCAGCTACCTTCTGTAGGAGGTCTTGTAGTTTCTTTTCTGTGTCTGCTATCAGCAATGTATCATCCGCATACCTTAGGTTGTTTAAATTGTGGCCTCTGATGACGAATCCAGGTATAATTTCTAGGGTCCTCAAAATATTCTCGCTGTACAAGTTGAACAGATCCAGTGAAAAGACACATCCTTGTCTTACGCCCTTTTCCATCTTTGTATATCTGCTGAATTCATTACCTGTCTGTATACAAGCGGTTTGCTGCCGGTAAAGATTCTTGATTACTCTCAAGTTTTTTCTAAATATGTCAAGGCTGCCGAGCATCTCTATCAGTTCTTTGTTGTGCATTTTGTCAAACGCCTTCGCATAATCAATAAAGCACAGGTATAAGTCCTTCTTCATTTGTATTGCCCTTTCAGAGATATGTCTTAATCATAATTATGGCATTCCCTGTTCCAGTGTCTTTGATAAAATCACACTGTTCTTGTCATATCTCTGGCCTGATTCTGCTTCTTGCTCTATTCATCAGGATTCAAACGATCAGTTTCATTATATGGTTCATTAAACTGATGATTCTGTAGAGTTTGCACTCATTTGCTCCTGGCTTCTTAGGCAGTACTATGAAGATCAACTTGCTGAGGTCATCTGGTATTACACCACTATTATATTGAATTTTTGGAGAGATAATGAAAATCCAAAAGAATATATTTAAAGCTGAATATATTTGTGAAGTATATGATCCTTGCACTCCATATATACAGTATACTGTTTTAAGATTCTTTTGACTAAGATGTTCTTTAGTTTATAGATAAATTTTAGTTTTCATCTAAGAAGAGAAAACTTAGATGTTTTAGAAAGTAGTGCTGCATTTTGGTAGAGGGAAATGGAAAACTTAGTAAATATTCTCTTCATTATCAGCAATGAAATAAGTGAGCTAAAATCACACTTTATATATACAGTATACCATTTTAAGATTGTTTTGACTAAGCTGCTTTATAGTTTATAACTTTTTGTCTCCATCTGATTTAATATACCGCTGAACAGTCTATTATGATGGTGAGGGAGTCATGCAGCATTTTGATTTAGGGAAATTAAAACCTTTTATATATATATATATATAAAAATAATAACTAAATAGACTCTCTAAGTATGTAGGCCGTAAATTTATACTAAAATAAACCTCCAAAAACACCATTAACAAACAGAACCTAATTCTGTTACAATCCGGTGTACTAAGACGTCGGATAAATGGGGAGAAAAAAAGAAACCCGCGGAACAAGAACACAACATTCAATACTCCGCAGTAAAGAAAAAAACCCAAACGGAACTAACCACAAGAAAAAGTGCTCGATACAAAGTACAAAAGAAAATATACAAAAGTAGAGCAAAGACACACAAAAATCTAGAGCGAGCCAAAACCTACCGCGGTTTCACACTACGGATCATCAGGGCAAAGCCTTTGCCCTGACGATCTGTAGTGTGAAACCGCGGTAGGTTTTGGCTCGCTCTAGATTTTTGTGTGTGTGTATATATATATATATATATATATATATATATATATAAAAAAAAATGCCTATCTTGTCAAGAGTTTCATCATTGTTATTAGCAGTGACAAAAGCTCTCTGATAAATGTTTTTGTACTTTGAAGAATCTAGCATTCTGGAAATCAATGAAAGCAAAAATAATTGTCATTTTATTTCTTAACTCAAGTTTCACCTACTTTGGTATTTGTAAGCATTTGGTGAACCATAGTTGAGTTATTCTATAAACTTTAAGGATTGATCTTTCTTGTTAAAAATGTTTCTCGAGTGCTGTTAAGAAAAACGCTTGGATTTGATCAAGAGAATGTGTCATTCTTTAAAAAGACTGCAAATCTACGTTCAGTAAAATTAATTCAGCAGATGGTCATATCCTTCTTCTTTTATATTCCACGTTTTACTTCTCAACAACTTCATACATTTTGTCACCACTAAGTAATTCTTGTTTCTTCACTATTAAGTTTTTTAGGTGTTGTTTTGCCATCCATTATTCAAGCTTGTTTTCTCTTGCTGTTCTTGCCTTCATTGTCTTGTGAGTTAAATTCTTCTGGCCTCATTTTCTTGTTACGTACCTGAAAACTTTCAGGCCTTTCAGAACTCTTTAAAGTGCTGTTTTTTATACCCTTGAAAGAATAAAATTTTTTACTATTGAGATTATTTTGCAAGGACTTGAACGAATGATAATCTGAAAGAGAGCAATGTCTGGTGAAAATGGCAACCAAAAAAACGTGAGACCTGGCATTATTCTGATGGGAAATACATTTTATGTTCACCAATTCAGGACATTTTTCTTAAATTTGTGCCTTGAATTCCTTCAGTTGTGAGCAGTATTTTTAGAATCAATTGATTGGTTACTTGATAGAAGATCATAGTAGAGAATTCATTTCCAGTCTCACCATGTGCGCATTATGGCTTTCTTAGAATGAAGACATGCTCTTGTGGTGGCTAAAGTTGGCTCCTGTTGCTTATCCTAGGATCTTTTTCACTGAACATTATTGTAAACGATCCATTTCTTCTTCTTCTTCTTTTATGTGCCTTGTCTATTCAGGATGTAGGTGTTCATGGCCTTCCACGTCTCCCTATCCCTGGTGGCTCCTAGCATGCTTTCTCCTGTTACACCACGCAACCCCCGTTCTGCCATCCACCTGCTCAGGCCAGTCAAGTACATTACATGCTGTTTTCCCCTGTCTCTCCTTCCCTCTATCTGGCCTGTTAGTATCAGGTTCTCTAAGCCCTCCTTCCTCATTTCATGTGCTAGGAACTTTTTTTTTCTTGACGCGCAATATTAATTTCCTTTTCGTTTCCATCCATTCTAAAACCTCATCATTGCTCACATGCTTAATCCATGATATCCGCAGCATCCTTCTGTAGGAGCACATTTCAGTTGCTTCAAGTTTTTCCTTCATATTCGATGATATTGTACAGCATTCACTGCCATATTGAAGAACTGACATTACATAGCAATGCAGTAGTCTCTTTGTTTCTAGGAAAATTTTCCTGTCTCTTAATACACTGCTCAGCTTCTGGAAGGTCTCCTTTGCCATGGCAATTCGCCTTCATATCTCTGTCGTACTTTGTCGTAATTTGCTTAAAAAGGTGTATTTTCATTGCATTTATACAGCAAATCATGGCTAGAAATGCAATCCAAAAGGCTCTTCTCACTCAGATCATGTGGTATCCAAACATCTTTGCGATTTGAGTACCCAAGTTTCACTAAGTGTTCATGAATGGTAGATTTTGATAAGTTTAGTGTTTCTGACAATTCCTGCCTTGTGTAATGCAGGTTATTCTCAAACAGTCTTGATTTGATTGTCATTTGTAGTGAGGGTGTGCTGTCTGAGAATTCTTCGTCAATAAGGCTATAATCACCAATCCATACAGTTCTGTCAACTAAAGCACCTTCACTGTACACAGCATATTTCTTTTTTGTTGCTTGAAAGGCAGTTTTGTCTTTACTGTAATAAAAAAGCATCAAATAATCTTCCATTTTCATAAGGGATTTGAAATGGACACAAATTAAGTAATTTTAAACTTTCTCAAGCAATAGTTTGACGTGTGCTCTAATCGGAAATAAAAACATGTTATATCTGTCAATAAATTTTACTCATTTTAACATGTTGGAACATGAATAACTAAAAATTGGCACATGCTTTCCAGTCAGACTAATACTGCTTATTCTTTTTTCTAAACTGCTTTTTTTCTCACATGTTCTGTTCATGATATTCTCAGCCTTAAGTAGAACTACAATCTGTTGAATAAAGTTTTTTCTTCATCAGTTTGGAAATTGTCTTGTATTTTTGACCATATAGAAGAGGAGACATTACTTTGTAGTCTACCGCTGTTTCTAAGGACACATTGCAATCTGTTTACTCAGTTTCTGAAAGGCATATTTCACTATTTTTTCAGATTTTTTTCTATCATCTGACACTATACTACAGATAATTTTTACATTTGCTTGATTTTGACTTCCCTGATATATAACTTGCAACTTAGGAGGTCTCTTTTGTTGACAACCATCCATTCTATCTTCTTAGTGTTAATGATTATTTTTTTCTTGTTTTCCTTGACTACCTTGTCTAATAATTCTTTCACTTTCTTTCTTTCTGAAACTGTCAAACAACTCATTGTCATGTGTGTAGATTCTCTACTTCTTGGAGAATTGTTAAATAAATCTGATGAGACAATGCATACTTGTTGTACACTTTCTTTATCTCTGTGCATTCAATAACTTTGCTCTGAAGCTGTTTGTTCTCGGTAGACATTATGGATTAATTGAATATCTTTACCATGAAAATCAAGCTTTCCTAAGATTTCAAGGAGCTTCTCATGTTGTACCCTATCAGATACCTTTGTGTAATCTATGAAACAGATATTGATTTTGCTGAATTTCTCTTTCTTGCTCTGATCGCATTCTCAGCTGATAGGTTGCATTCTTGTTCAAATGTCTTGAACAAAGCCATATTCTTCTTGCCCTATTTCCTATCCATTTTCTGCTGCATGCTCTATTTCTGAGAATCCCAATTAGGTGATGTGGCTCATCAGGCTGATTGTCCCATCATGTTCGTATTCAGTAGCACCAGGTTTTTTGGTCACTCTATAGAATTATATCTTGAAGTCTTCTTGTATTTTGTCATGTCATAATTTATTTATCACTGTCATTATCTTATCAATCCCCAAATCATCATCTCTATTTTAATTTATTAGTGACACGCTTTTCGGTTTGGTTACTGTTAAACTAATATCAGATTTTAGTATTTTTTTTGTATTTTTTTTTTGTATTAAAGGTTTTTCTTTGTTTTCTTTCCTCTATTGATGGAGTACATTTCCTTTTTATGATTTTTTTCATCTGTGGATTTTATATATACTGTCAAAGAGAATTTCTTTTACCCTTTGATTTATTTAGTGTTTAATGCATACAAGCATCATAGCCCGGTATTGCCTGGTATATTTTAATTTCTTCAGTGGATGAAACAAATACGTTGAAATTCGCTGCGGACACTTAAAATATAATCTATGTATATAAAAGGCAATCTGTGAGTCTGTGACTGTTCCCTATGCACGCCTACATTTTTTAATATTTCTTTTGTTTCAAAATTACAGGGAAAAATATTCACTTTTTTTTGTTGACAAAATGAATTTTTAAAAACGGAATAAAAATTAAATATAAAGGCTTTTATTTTTTTTTTAATAAAAAAATATTTTAGTCGCGTTTGACATGTGTGATTTGATTTCTATGACATAATCTAGCAATCATCTTAGATCTTAGATGTTTTATAGAGCAAATTTAAACAATCGACTCTGTTGGCCCAAAAGTGCAAAAGGCAAAAATTACTGAACATTAACTAAAAAAGTATTCATCAACCTGGCGTCACTGTAGATATGTGTCCCTGGAAAGTTTGAATGGTGTTGCTTAAAAAATGTAGGTGTGCATAGGGAACAGTCACACACAGACTCACAAATTGCCTTTTATATATATATATAGATATCTGTATTGAGCAATTTTTCAATTTTTACACATTTCTCATTGTTTGTATGCACTTCTGATTTTTTTCATTTAGCATATATTCTGCATCATTTCTTGGTATTAAGTGCAACCGCTCTTTTATGAGTTCCACAACTTCACCTGACATCTGCTTTTTCTTTGTTTTTTGTTTTTTTTTTCAAAGATCTTTCTTCAGTATAACTTTTTTCTACTTTTTTTCTTCTTTTTACTTTATTTTTTTTCCCCTTCATTTATTTTTTAATTTTTTTCTGTTACACAGTCTTTTGTTTTTGGTGTACTACTTAGAATCCTTGACTTGTTCCAAAATTGTCCTTTATTGAGTGTGCCTACAAATGAATCACTGTGCAGTTTGCTGTAGTGTGTTTTAGATGTTTTAGAGTGTAGGACTGTATTTGTAAATCAATTTCAGATTGTTAGGTAAACTATCTAATTTTTAATGTTCTCTATTGGGTTTTTTCAAGTTCGCAAGATTCTTGGGTTCTGTGAAAATGGAATATTGGTTAATACTTAGCCATTTGTCATGCAACAAGAAAATTATCATTCTGTATGTTCATTATGCAATCCAAGTCCATCTTGTATGATTGTTTTACTGTCTTGTTCCTTTTGTACTTTTGCCTTTAATTCACACATAATAAAAATCTCTTGTATTTGGGATTTTCCTAGTTTATTGTAAAACTCTCTTCTTTGCACCTTTCCAACATAGGTGCATATAACAGTATGATTTCCATGATTAAATGATTTCAGTTTCAATTTTGGCAAAAGAATACAGTCTAGCATTTGTTAGTTGCCCAAAACACACATTCTCTTGTCTTTATCTTCATCTGACTTCACTTTCATTTTTTTCTCCACCTCCATGTATGATTATGTGGTAGACAGAGTGAACTAGAACCACAGAATGGCAGAAATGGTGAACAGAACTTGCCTTATTCTTGATGAGTTTGTTTTTGTCTGGTATATAAAACTTCAGTCTCAGAAATAGTGAGTGAAGAGGAGAATGAATTGTCTGAAAGCGAATTGCTGAGTAAGTCCATACCACATGAGATTGACAATTCATCTGAGAAAACAATGATCTTGACAGATATGACAGCTCTTCTGAGAGCTCCAAAGAAGTCAAATAATTCCCCTTTGGAGGACCACCGACAACTAAAGACTGCATCTGCATTGATATTTGTATGATCATGAGACCAGGGAAGAGTGTGTAAGACAATGAAGTAGAACCACAGAAATGATGAACATGACTTGCCTTATTCTCGCTGAAAGAGTTTGTCATTGTCTGGCATGTAGGACTTTGATCTGAGCAAAGGCGAGTACATCATTCCTTCAAAAGAGACCATTCTTTGTTGTCCTACAAGAAACTGATTCAATAGCATCTGTGTATAGTGTTAACATGGTTGGATGGAATCAAGGATGGACATCTGGGTATGTTAGAGTTTGTTTATATTTATATTTATCATCCAAGAAAGTGATTGGTGATTCCTGATTATAAGTAGACTATCACAGAGATCAGAAGAGTTTTTGTTGGGGTACATCATGCTGTATATATAGTTGTAATGCTAGAAACGAGCAACAAAAAAATATCAAGAAGCTGGTGTGAAGGGAAGAAACATCCAACCTAAAATTATGTCCCAAACCAGAATTTCTAATTTCTTTTGACCTTAAGCTGTTTCAACAAATTTGACTTAAGACTCATCCAAGAGTTTAATGGCTCTAACCCTGTGTTGGAATGAGTGAAAAAAGTCGAATTCATTTGTCTTCTGTGTAGGGTAAAATGCATCGAGCATATGATTCCTCTATTACTGACCGGCAGTGCATTTGTTGTATATTAACAGCTGAATAAGGAAGATCCAGCTAGAATTAAGGTGGTACTCTACAAGGCATTTGGCGTTTATCCCTGCATTGCCTGTGAACAATTTGCAACACAAACTCTGCGGCCAGAAAAAGTTGTGGCTGTTTATTTGTTCATTGTTCTACATTTTTATAGTGGCTCACCTTCCACATCTGATTATAATTTTATTTTCATAGCAGGCCATTACTAAATGACGGGGGACATCTGTTTCTAGGGTCTCTTTATTAAGTGACTCCTTCATACCTGATCCTACTTAGTTGGTTATTGCCATGATTGTTTTTGGGAAGGTTAATGGATTTGGAGAGGTTTGTTTGTTGTTTACCTTTAGTGTTCATCTGCCCATTGATAGGTTTTATTATTTTCTGGCTTTCTTTGTCCATATTTAAGTAGGGTGGAAGTTGGCAACAATATGACAATAGAAATAAGTATACTTTGGTTTGATCTTTAAAAAATTCATGCTAGGTCTGTACAATTAAAAAATGTAAGTAAATGTTTAGAGTTAATTACTGTGACTTATATTTATGAATGACAAGAAAATTCTTATTTTTTCTTTTTCTTATGGAGAGTTAAAAAAATGAATCACAAAAACAGTGAAATATTGATTGAATAAAATTATACTTTGAGAAAAATTAATTTTTTGTTAGCAATCAACCACCAAATTTATGCCGATGAACACAAAATATTTACTATTCTGAAAACCCTTCATGGACCCAACTGGTTATACCTTGGACCATACATTGCTGGTGGACCATATTTTGTGTATGCTAGATTTAGAATATATCTTATATTTTGGTTAAGTAACTTTTGTGGGCTCACTATGTTGTAAGTGATATGTGGATTATCTCATAACTGAGGATTTATAATGATTTGTATTCTGGTATGCATGTGGGTGATATTTTACATGTTCTTAATTGTTTGGAATCTTTCAGATTTCAATTTAATCAGGTCATTAGAACATTTTTTTGTGGTAAATCCATTTAAAAGTAGCAAGTAGATAAATTTAATATTAAATATTTTTCATTGAGGAATTCTTTCTTTTTTTTCTTTTTATTTTTTTTGCAAGATTCTTTTATTTTGATAAGTTTGGTATATTGAACTGTTTTTTATTCCATCTCTAAAAAGGCAACATTTTCAAAATATCTGAACATTTTTATTTTATTTTTATTTTGTTCATTTATTTACTTTTAATCTCGTTTGACTTTGTCTAATTTTTCTTTTTCACTTTTTCATTTTCTTTTCATTCACTTATTTTTCTTTAAATTTTTTTTTCTTCCTTTAGGTTTTCTTTGTCTTTGATTATTGCTCTTCATTATATATTTCTATATCCTTTGTTTTACTTTCTTTTCTTCGTTGTTTTTTTTTTTTTTCTATTTCTTCTTAAAAAAATGGAAGAATGTTGTGTTACTATAAATATCAGCCATTTCTTTATCTTGTATTATCGGTTAGACTTAAATAAGTCCCAGTTTTTTTGTTTTTTTTTAGATTTCCTGTATATTTATCTGAAGAATATACTAAATACTTGTCTCTATAAATAAGATTCTGTCTGAGAGGATGTACTAAAATTATTTACATTATTTACATTGTTGTCCTCATCTTTGTTGCCATATTCATGATTGTATAACTCTGGCCTTCTTCAGATGTTTGGAATATTGTCCACTGGAGTAGATTGTTCTAGTTCCACGTGCCATGCATCTTCCTTAAGCAACTCTACTCTCCAACTTTATTTTTGTTCACCTCTGCTGTAGTCAGATATTGAACTGGCAAATCTTTAGGTCATGTCACTGGCTTCAACTAACATTTTTATCCACTTGAGTACATCAGTAAATGAATTTCTGGGACTTTTAAACATAATGTCTTAGTAAACATTTTTTACCAGAGTGCTTATTGCAATTTTTGTTGTTATGATTGTTTTTCTTCTGGAATACCATAAAGCCATAACATGAAAGAAAATAGAAAAATCAGGCATGGCTGACCACATATGGAAGGAAAAGAGAGATCACTACCCCTTGTTGGATGAAGTTGAACATCACTGGAAAATATGAAAACTTTAGCAGTCAGTGCATATACTAGGCCACAAAAATCTCCGGCCAAGCATAGACATGAATACAATATGAGAACCAGTAATATGGAGTGTTAGAAAAAAACAATAACAACACCAATTTGTAATATGATCTCTGGTAAAATCAAAAAGAAAAACGCTTATTGAGACATTAGGTTTAGTTGGTTGACTTCAGGAACTTGACCCAAACAGTTGTGAGTTCAATTACCTGGCTATAGAAGAGGTAAAGAAGCATAGCATGTGGAACTAGAACAATCTATCCTTTTGGATGAAATAAAGGGTTTAGTTTGAAATTCCACATACCTGAAGAATGATTGAAAAGTAAATATGGCAACAAAGATGAGAATAAGTCTGAACAATGGAAATAGTATGAATAAAATACATAGGATTGTTTGTTGTTCTTTGCTGATTAATCAGGCAACAGGGCCTATTGTTTTGTTCTAAACTTGTTTACTTCTTTTTTTGCTTTAGAAACCTGGCATTAAATCATTAACCATACATTTCAGTCTGTGTGAGCAAATCATTCTTTTACTCCTGAAAAGCCTACAGTTACAATAGCTGTTTTATAAGTAATGAATTTTGTCACCATTTGTAAGTAGAAACTGATGATTTATTTAAGCTGATATTATAATTCATCCTCCGACCTCTCTCTCACACACACACACACACACACACACACACAAAGAGAATGGCTCAGAAAATATTTTCAATGTTTTAGATGTAAAGTTAAAGCATTGGGTAAAGTAATGTTTATTCTGATATGGTAGATTATTTATACTTGTATAAAACCTAACTCATTAGTACTGTAATATTAATTTATTTAATTAACTAATTTATTTAAATGAGGCAGAATCTTACCTCTCATAAACTGTTTGGGAATAAACTTCAAAATTTCAATCACTTAAATTGACATTTCCAATCATGTTGTTTACAGTTTGTGTACACAGGTTTGATTTTTATCATCTTAAAAATTGTAGAATAGCATTTCATCCCCACAAGTAATTGATTTTTAAATGGAAATTCAGTTAATTATTTGACATTACAAGGGCTGAAAATTACTTTAATACTGTTGTTTATTCAAAACAAGGCCTCAGAGTCACTCAAGTTAGTGCAGATTATAAGGATATATAAAATAGATAATGGTTGACTCTAAATTTAGAGAGATTATGGGATTAGCTATTGGTGAAGCATCCTTTTGGGGGTCTATTCAACAAAGAAACAGTTTTGGGGAAGAAATTGTTTAAATGGAACATACTCTTTATCATTGGACAGTCCTGGGCATGATGTTAAACTGCATCCAGCAGCAAGACCTCTGATTGGGAGGTTGTGAAGAGCATTTTAACACCTTTTAATTGCTGTTGTTCTCAGGTTCCCTCTGACCCAGAGTGGTAGCTCCTGTCAGGGTCCAAGCTATGGTCAAATAGTTAACCCCCAAATTGGGATCAAAGCACTATAAAAGTATAAAAATACACCTTTATAGAAATATATACATAAAAATAGACTTTTATAAAAGAAATATACATTTCTGAAGGAAAAATATTACCAACAATACATTTTTGAAGAACAAATTATTACCGTAACACATTTTTGAAGGAAAAAAAATTATTCCTAGCAAAACATTTTTGGATACAAAACTAGAAGACATTTTCAGCTTTCTAAAATAAACAGGAATAAAAACAAAAAATTTTCATTAAAATCTGACGAAATCAATCTTATCACTATAATTGAACATTAAAAAAAAAAAAACCCTTAAAATTCCACCTTTTTGGCATTAAATAACCCACTGAGGTTGATATGCCATTAAGCAAAACTCAAACTCAAATTATCATTGGAATGTGAAGGGAATGTGGGTGAGTTAAGCCTGTGTATGTGGCATGGCAAGCCCTAGCTGTGAAGGTGGGACTAAGGAATGAAAATATCAATAGAGTAGTAAAAGAATGGAGAAAAATCTATATAACTGCAAAATATGACACTTAACTGAAGGTTATTCTTTTTTATGGTAGAGTCTTTAAAAATGACCAGCTGCATGTGGCTATTAACCCTGTAACATGGTCGTGGCTTATCTGATACTGACGCTCTTTGTTTTATTGATCACGGCCGTGTTCCAGGGTTAAAACAGTCATCAGAATGCACCTCTGATTTTGAGCAGATAAGCTCTGGGAGATGGATCACAAGTTTTCGCTTAATTTTGAAAACCACTACTTGCTCTCTCACCATTCTTTTTCTATGTGTCGTGTCCAATCAGGACATCAGTAATCATTGCTCTCCATGACTTCCTTTAATATGTAGAGCTTAGTAAAGTTTGTCTTTTTGGTATATCTCCTAATCTCTGTTCTGCTAATCATAAGCTTGTTAGATTATGCTCTTCTTTCCTTTGTCCTTTTTGCCTTCAGTATGTCCTGTGAGTGTTCAATTTTCTGAGTTCTCATTCCTCATTATACACCCTAGAAATTTCAATTCACTCTTCTTTGATGTTGTGTATAAGTGTTCTTCTGTACCAATTTTCCTAAAAACTTTTCTATTGATCACATGTTTAGCCAGTGGTATTCTCAGCATTCTAAAATACACTAAACGGCTATTATCTTGGATATACAGAGATAAATACACTAAAAGGTTTTTATCTTGCATAACTAGGGATAAATTATTATGGTGAAACACACCTATTCTATAGTGAATAGACTCTTCCACCTAATTTTAAGTAGGAGTAGTAAGAGGAACAAGGGTCAGTCGATGTTGAACGATAGTAGTCAACAGTTAGTCGGATACAAAAGTAGTCAGCAACCTGGCAAGATTACACTGCATAATACATATTATTTCAATTTTCTAAAGTTTTGTGCGTTGAACCTATTAGGACCAATTTTAGCGAAAATAACTCCACAACATAAATATACTAAAAGGTTTTATCTTGGATGAATGGCAGTGAATGCTGGACAATCCCCTCACAGATGAAGATGAAATGTGGTTCTACAGAAGCATGTTGAGAATACCATAGACCAAGCATCTGAGCAATAACAAAGCTTTACAGAAAATGGAAACAAAAAGAACATTTATACTTAACACCAGGAAGAGATTGTAAAAGTTTTTAGGGCACATAATGAGGAAAGAGGGCTTGGAAATTAGATTGAAGGCAAGAGGAACAGAGGAAAATAATGTATAACCTACCTAGCAAACTTTAATAAATGGATGGTGGAACAAAATGACACCATTTATTAAGAGCTACAAAAGACGGGAAATTGTGAAGTTATAATTGCCAACACCTTAAAGACTTACAACATATAAAAAAAGAATCTTTGCAATAAACATTAAATACAGATTTGATGTGTTAATTCTTGTATTAAGTATTTTGCAATTATACAAATATATTTGATATGAAGATCTTTTTTTTTTAAATGCCATGTCTCATCAGAGCATAGGCAATCATGATTCTCTATATATTCTGTTTCTTTATTCTCAATGACTTGCCATTTTTCTTTTGGAAAGATAGTGGAATGTTTTTGCTGTTGCATTTATTTTTCCTTATCTTAGATGAGTTGCCACTGAAAGCTAAAGAGCTAGTTCTAACTTGTTTAAACAGTAACTGATAGGAATGAAATGATTTCATGCCTTTCACAAGGGCATTAGAGTAAAAGTGAAAGAAACTCAACAAGAATTTGAACTTGACTCAATAATTAAATTTTTGCTATGAAATGTAAAGGCTATAAAATTTGGTGCTGCAATAAACTGAAATGTGCACTATTTATAGGTGTTAAGAATCTTTGTAATGTCTTCCAAAAGAAGACGTTGAACCTAGAATCAAACTATGCTCACTTTTTGATCATCACTCCTTTAGGTCCTTTATCCTTTCAAGACATGAAATTGGGCAATCATCCTTAGAGTTACGTTTATCTTTTTACTATGCTTCCTACTTCCCATTCTACCATCCATTAACACAAGTTCATTTAGGTGTTAAAAATCTTTGTAAAATCTTCCCAAAGAAGACATTGAACATAGAATCAAGCTATGCTCACTTTTTGATCATTACTCCATTGTAAGATTGCTTTTTTATGTACCTTGTCCTTTCAAGACATGAGATTGGGCAATCCTATCATCCTTAGAGTGAAGTTTATTTTACTATGCCTCCTACTTACTGTTCTACCATCCATTAACAAAAGTTCATTACATACATTGCTATTATTCTGTGAGTGTCAAATTCTCCAAGCCCTCTTTCCTTATTGTGTCCAAAAAATTACAACTGGCTCTTTCTTATTATAAGTATCTTTTTTTTATTCCCTTTAAAATTTGTTTTCTACATGTTACAACCCTGATATTTTCAACATCCTTTTGTCGATCACCAAAGTTAAGCAACGTTGAGCCTGGTCAGTACTTAGATGGGTGACCACTTGGAAATACCAGGTGCTGTCAGTGTTTAATGATGGATGTGAGTTGTGGTGCAGTGGATATCAGCTCAGAAAGAGAAATTGGTGAGCTGAGTTCAAATTCAAGTTGAATACTTAAGCACTGGTACCCTTGGGAAAGGTATTAATCCATCCCTTCCCTCCAGTTATGGGTTAAATAACAAGGGTAGGACTTGGGGACCCTGTCCTCAAAAAACAAAATCCCAATGAATCTTGATACTCAAAAAGAGAAAAAGTATTACTAGACACAAAACTTATATAAAAACAACAATAAATTGTTGAAAGAAAAAGGTATTACCAGCAATAAATAAATAAAATTTAGTTGGCAATAAATGACCCACCGAGGTTGATTTGCCATAAAATCAAACCAACCAACCAACAACATCCTTTTGTAGAACCACGTCTCTGTTACTTCAAGTTTCTCTTTGTTTGTGTGGTAATTGTCTAACATTAACTGCCATATAAAAGGATTGATATTATATTTGCAATTCAATACTATTCTTTTTTTTTTTTTTTTTTTTGCTTCTAATGAGACTTTGAATTACATTTGAGATTACACATTATACTTACTTTGGAAAGTTATCAATCTTTCAATATTTCACTTCCCGATTGTGGAATTCCCTTCCACACCATTGCTTCCCCGACGGATACAATCTCCAGGAGTTTAAATGTAAGGTCAATAGACACCTCCTAACACACTACCCTGCTCCCATTCCTCCTGACATTCCCTATATCTAACCACTCCTTCTCTTTACCTTCCCCTATGTAGCCCTATGTGCAATAATGGCAGTGGAATGCCTTGCTTGGGGTGAGATGATTAAAAAAAAAAAATCTATCTTTTCTCATCCTAGCTATGAGTGAAATGGTAAGACTTGTATCTGAAAAAAATCATCTCTAAAAAATTTGATAATGCATTATTAACTTGCCAAAAAAAAAAAAAATTCCTACAATCCAAAACATGTCCCAGCTTTAAATAACATTTCGAAGGCATCTTTCATTATTTCAATACATCTTCAGATTTTGGCGTCACATGTTTTGTTGTCTGTTTCCAAATTAGTTTGCATATTGGACATTTCCTCTTGTTAATGGCCATCCATTCTGTCTTCTTACAATGGATAGTTAATCCTTTTTTCCCACTTTTCTAGACTACTGTGAAATACAGCTAGTCTGATGCATTCCAAAAAGCAATACGTTTGATTTATTTTCTATGGTCTATCAACTCTTTGTGGGTTATTTAAAGCCTGAAAATATTTTTAGATTATTGGAATTATTTTTTTGCTATGGGTTAGTGATACAAGTTTTCCCAATTAATCAATAGTTGGGTGTAAAGAGGTGAATTCATACTTTTTCTCAATGAAATTGATGCATAAGTAAATATAACAAACCCAGTGAGGGTTGAAACTTGGCTCTCTGAACCTTTATCCATTTACCACCTGCAAATTCAAGCTTATGCCCTTTGTATTCTCAAGCTGCCACTTGTCAGACTAAGCTTGACGTTTCTTAACTTCAGGGACCATACAGGAACTGGTGTGACAATTTGATGTGGTTGTAAGATTTCCATGATGTTTGAATACTGTAAACTTAATTGTTTGTATAATCAAGTTGTATTATCATACTTTCCGAACATGGGTTTTCATGCCTCTTCACAACTTCCTCTCTATTGTAGCTCTAAGCAACATTTGACTCTTTACCATATTTCTTTGTGCCCAGTCTGTCATCCATTCACACAGATTTATTAGGGTACTTCAGGAGATGAGTAATCAAGGCTCTCCACAAATTCCTCTACTTTTTAGCTCTATGTAACATTTGCACAAATTTATTAGGTTACTTCAGGACATGGCTCTCCACAACTTTCTTTCTTTTTTAGCTCTAATCAATATTTGACTCTTTACCATCCCTCTTTGTTCTTGTTCTGTTATCCTTTCACATAATCTCATTTGATAAATTGCTTACCGTTTCCCTCAGGCTGCTTTTTCTCAATATATTGAGTGAATATTAGATTTTTCCAGCCATCCCTCTTCATAATGTGTCTTAGGATGGTTGAACCTCACGTGCACCCAGAAATTGTGCCAATCAAAGGCAAACGATTAGTCACCTTTTTATTAAGAAATTTCAGCCGTTTCTTAAAATCAGAAAGAGACAATATTTTCTAAACAGTAAAGTAGCCAAATATTTTACCTTTGTTTAGTATGAATTCTGAGGGCAAGTGAGGCAAAACCATGCTACTTATTAACCTATACACTTCAAAGAAGTGTCCTAAACAACAGTTTATTTAGTAAAACACTGATTTTACATGAATTTGTATGAGCAAATTATATATGAATTTTTTATATATCAAAACAATTTTAGGAAAATTTATGTGTGATGAATTTTATCCTTTAGAACTTCATTGGACTAAAGTAATGTTTATATTGATGTGCTTGCACATGAAGTAATAAAAACAAAGAAACTGAATGAATCAGCTGGGCTATACTAAAAACACATATTATAAAAATATTTAAATTTAAAATTTCAACATCTCTGCTCCTCTAAAGGATGAAATGCATCACAAAAAAGTCTTTTTCACTTTAAGTTTATAATTTCAGTGTCCCCTCTTCTTCATGCACATGTGTAATTATATCAATGTAAACATCACTTTAGTCTGAAAGAATGAGATTCGTCAATAAAAATATCTTTTCAACTTTGTTTTTGTTATGGTGCCCTATTTATAGGAATGGACTCTTCCTCCATCAATAAATATTAACCTGCATGATTTCCAGGGATGCAGCTGTGAGGCAGTCAAATGACAGTCTAGAGACAGTCATGACACAGTATAAATATACTGTTTGGACTTAGATTTCTATATGCTGATTACTAACGCTTATTATTGTATATATGTTCTGTTATTCTAATACACTGGTTAAGCTTACTATCTTCTTTCTGTGTCTTTCTTCCTGACCCTAACAAGGCCACAACAACTTTGTGACAAAGATTTGCCAGAACAGTTATGAATTTGTGTATGATGAGTCAGAGTTAATTTTGCATTATTCTCTTGGGCTTTTTTTCTTATATTGATTAAAACCTAATTTAGAAAATCCAAAGCTTAATGACATTTTATAGACCCCAAAATCACATTCTGACAAACCTATTGTCCCAACGTAGCTAACATATCCAAATCATTTTATCCCATTATCTGTTTGAGGGTCAGATGTAGGATAATATTTCTCAGAGTAATAAATTGGTTGGCTGTCCTTATGTCCTCTTCAAGTAAAATTTTCTCATTAATGTGGGGTTTAACAGGGCTCTAGTCTTGGACTTACACTGATTCTTGTTTTTATCAACTACCTTCTCTATTTTATCAGTTGCCAACTAAATATTTATGCTGTTGACACAATTACCATACATCTAAACTTATATAATAAATGGAACTTTGTGTGTGTGTCTGTTACCTATAGACTCCAAAACTGCTGAACCGATTTTCTTGAAAATTTACACAGTTGTACTATAAGCGTCTATGAGTTTTCTTAGCTAGGTTTTGTGTCAAGGTATCCCCGATAAATATCAAAAATCGATAATTGAAAAAATCGGATTATAGAAGGAGTGGTCCGAGTTTAATCAAATTTGATACATAGACATAAGAAACGATATTAAGAAGTTTCAAGGTTGCAGTTCTTACAATAGTGCAAAAAATCGGTAATATATATATATATATACACAAAAGGCAAGATGTTTGTGTGTGTGACTGTTTATCCGTCTGTATATCTGTATTTTTTCAGCCCTTTTATTTTAGTTTTTGCTTCGGGTTTGGCTCTAAGTAGGTATAATTGTAGTTCTTAGTCTCAGCCATGATACCATTTACTCAGAGGACTTATTTAGACTTCAAAATTCAGTTTACGACCAAAAAAACTTATTTGATATCAATACCAGGAAATCAAAATTTGACTTACATCCATTCATTTTTCTTTCAGTTTACAGTTTCACTTTAACTGGAAACAACTATTGCTCTTTAGTCTTTCGTGCTAACGTCCAAAGAGTCTGAGCTCCAGGACCATGGATTAGTTTTAAAGCTTTTATTACACCCGAGCAACACCGGGCTATAGTGCTAGTTTCTTTATATAAAGTGACCTTTTGATGAGACTATGTAAAATATATATATATATATATATATATATAGCAAATGTTTATGCATTTATCTTAGATCTGTAGTATAAGTTAACTGCTTATTGATTATATAAAGATGATGTTATTGGAAATGTTGTTACTTTATCATTAGAAATTTAAAATAAACAAAATAATAAAACCAATTCTACATCGTTTTTCCTACCCACATCCCCTAAAAAGTTTTGCTTATGTTTCATCATGTGATCTCTTGCGAATACTGATTCTTATTCTTTTCTCATATCTAAACACTGACAGACAGTCAGTGTACAAATGATTATTTACTTTTTTAATAAGAAATGAATATTATGTTATCCTAAATGTTATTACTGTCATAATTAACACTACCATGATGAATATTGAAAATTTAGAAAACAATAAATGTTGCTGTGAAAGCAATCATAACTCGATGTTTACATTTCCTCTGCTGAGCTTGCATGGGTACAAGTTGATTTAATTGATTTGGAATTATTCTTCAAATAGGCAATTAGGAATTTACACCAGTAATATATGAGGTAGAAATGGTTTTACTACTTTATCAGTTTATTTGATAATGTGGCTCTTTCCATGTACGTTATTGATTATTGTGCCAAGACCGGGTTTAGCCTGCCTGCAAACATCTCTCATAATTTAAGATTTTCATTTTTAGAATTGTATTATGAGATGACCCTTCATTTTTTAAGTGTGATTTTGGGGATTCAAAGATTGTCTTATATTCTAAAATATATGGTATTTAGTCCTGTTTTAGAAGACAGCCTGATAGGTTCAACATAGTGTTGTGGGATCTTCCCTTTTTCTATGATAATGGACTCAACGAGTATGCATATACTCCTGCCATAGTGAGATACGTCAGATTCGTTGGAGACATTGTACAAGTAACGTGACTGATCCGTAAGTTATCGAATGATACCAAAGTTAATAGAGAATACCACGTCAATAGCTCTGAGGTCCACTCAGTCAGAATAATATTACACACAGACATACTATTTCCAGCATGGCTTCACTTCAAAGATTTGTGTGTGTGTGTGTGTGTGTATATATATATATATATATATATATATATATATATATATATATTCCTTACTAATCTTATTCTTGGATGACTAACCTGTGTTCCAGTTTGTATATTTATGTTCAATATAACCTATTTTACTACCTAAAATATCTGTTTTGTTGTTCATTATTTTGTGTGGTTCCTCACCTGGAATCCACAACACATAGTAAATGTTGCAGCTATTCTCAAAAATGAAGTGGTTAACTGAAGCAAGGAATTGCTTGTAAACTTCAACATCTCCAAAACAAAACTGCTATCATTTTATCACTATCAGTCAGTTAAGTGCCATACATGATACATGCCTTTCTGCGGTAGACTGGTTGCCGACCAAGCCTATAGAACGCAATCTGTCCTATTATTTAATCCATAACTGGAGGGAAGAGATGGATTAATACCTTTCCCAAGAGTATTTGTGCGTAAGTGAATGCAAGGAATTCAACTGGAATTCGAACTCGGCTCCTCAATTTGTCATTCTGAGTCGATATCCACTGTACCACATCACACAATTTTTTTCACTATAGGTAACCAATTTTCCCTTCTATCATCATGGCTGACACTAACCTCCAGAAAAGCAACTCATTGCATCTTCTTGATCTAATGTTTTCTACTGATATAATTGGAGTTATTACATTGAATAAATTGCTAGATCTACTGTTAGGAAAGTTCTTTCACTGTCATGCCAGACAAATTTTCTTACCAAAATTCATTTCTTATCAGAAGCACATTTATAAATTTACCATTTATTTCTGCATTGAATATTGCTGTCATGTCTGGCACTCATGTTATATATATATATTTAGATTCTAGACAATATTGAAAGAAGAATTTGTCATGTCATCAATCCTAACCTCACTTCAGTCACTTTTCTATTGCTGTGATGTAGTTTAATGTTTTCTATAAATGTTTTTATTGCAATTGTTCTGATGAGCTTTTCTCCTTGCTGCCTTGACTGCATAAATTTAAGCATACTACTAAATTGGCAACTAGTACTCACCATTTTACTGTTGAAATAGCAAGATTCAACCGTAAATTCTATTTTAAGTTTTCTTTTCTCGCACTTGTCTACTGAACTCTCTTTTGGTTTCTTACTTTTCTGCAATTTTTAAAAATTTAAAAGCAATACGAATTGCTATCTTCTTTTTGAAACCTATTCTTTTATTAACTTTTACCTTCTTGGAAGTCTTCTCTTACTCCTTTGTTTCCAGTAACCTGTTGCAACTTACCAGTATTATTATCTCACTTGGGTTGAAATGATTAAAAAATAAAATTGACCAGTTATATGGTCTCAGCAATTCCGTGTAATCTTTGACTTGACCTATTGTAATAGTTGTATTGATACCCTTTTTTCAAGGGTATGAATAAAAATAAATGTAGACTACCTCATCTGGAATTCGAACTTGGTCTGTTGATTCTGTTTTTGTGCACTTAACTGTAAAGTCAGCTCTGCACTTACAGAAAAAATTTACTACTGTGCAAAAGTGGATTTGTGTACGTGTGCAGTGGGGAAAGTGTTTTGAAAACCATTTTCTTCACCCTTCACAATGGTATATAATTTAGAATTAAATATTATTACAGTAAATATTCCTGTTTTGTTTTTGTTTGTTTGTTTTTTTTTTTTCTTATACAAAAATTGTCACAAATATTGTAAAGTTTAAAAATTAAGGATTGTGGGTATTACTTCAATTTAATATGCACAAAGAGGTCCACTTTTGTACGGCAGTACCTAAATGCAACCTTGCCATAAGAGAGATAATATCCCATCATACATTTTCTGTTGCATAAAATGAAAAAATGTGTTCTTTCATAAAGATTTTTTGGTTTTTGTTTCAATAAAATTATTGAAATTGAGATGGACTTTTTTTTCCTTGTGAAGGCATCAATTGTGACCTTCCTTTTGGCACCTTAGTTTTTCTAGATACCTTTTAGCAATTTTAGAAATTTCACATTAGATCTTGAGGCATTGTACTGTATTCGTAAAAAAAAAAGAGTCCTTCAGTATTTTTCATTTACAGAAAAAATGTTCTTTTTGGAAAAAGCAAGTCAATTTATTTTATTTATTCAGTTGTAAAATTAAATAAGGAATTAAAAAAATGCCTGATCTGGTAGATTGTTTAGCTTCTGGGGAAAACTCTAAATTCATTTAAGATTTTGAACCTTTTCTTGATATCAAATGGAATATCGATTAACTATTCATGTGGAAGTTCATAAAACTTTAACGAAAAATTGCACACCAACCTGATCTGACAATTAGATTTCAGTTTTTGCTTCAAATGATTACAAGCAATGATTACTAAAACCTGATTGTTCTTGCCACCCCATCAGTTATTTGATAACACTGACACTGAAGAAATGGTTACAGTTATTGATTAAACAGTATTGGAAGAATGTTATGGAATTAATATTTTCTGTTTACAATTTTAGTTACAATGATCTTCTATGTGCTGTGTCCCTTCAGGACGTAGGTGAGCCTGGCTTTCCACATCTCCCTGTCTCTTGTCGCTTTTAATACCCCTTCTCCTGTTATCTCACTCAATCTGCAATCCACCATCCATGTGTTCAAGTCCATCAGGTATGTCATTCATTGTTTTCTCTTGTCTCTCTTACTCTCTATCAATCTTATATGCATCAGGTTCTCGAAGCCCTCCTATCTCATTACATGTCTGAAAAATTTGAGCTGTCTTTTCCTGATGTTAAGTATCAGTCATGGTGATACATTTCGTTAAATACTTACTGTTATGAGAAGGTATTTAAGTATAATTTTCTCATATATTATTATTTTGGATGGCATGTTTTTTCAGGATTCTAGGTAACCAAAGCTTTCAGTAGGTTTCTTTATCATCTATAAATTGACATGACTTCATGGAAAACAAATGGTAGTAGTAGTTTGTTCTTGTCTACTTCACAGTTTTTGAGTTCTAAGATTTCTTTGTGCCATCAGAATGTAGACAATAATGGTTCTTTGATAATCTAATTTAACTTTTTAAATTTTTAAATCATTTCACCCCAAGCAAGGTGGTAATGCCACTAGTACACAGGGATTGGAAGTGAAAGAGAGAGGACCGACCGAGAATGGGGAGGATTGAGGAAAGGACAAAATATGAAAGGGATTCAAGAAGATGGCAATTGATAT
Organism: Ascarosepion bandense; assembly: GCA_037127315.1. Taxonomy (NCBI): domain Eukaryota; kingdom Metazoa; phylum Mollusca; class Cephalopoda; order Sepiida; family Sepiidae; genus Ascarosepion; species Ascarosepion bandense. The sequence continues at coordinate 4,100,591 of JBBBDQ010000714.1, forward strand.
TGTGTTTAAATTTTTGAAGATTTTGGTTATCAGAGAAGCAAGTACATGGGAGTTCCACAGGCAGGAAGTGTGAGAAAAGAAACTGTTCAAGTAGAAGTTGCATTTTGCTATTTCAATAGTAAAAGGGTGTGATATTTGTAGATGCCAATCTAGTAGCATGCTTAAATTCCTGTGTTCTGGGCACCAAGGACAAAAAGCTTATCAGAACAATTGCCATGAAATTATTTGTAGAAAAGACAAAGGGAAGCCATGTCATGTCAGTGAGAAACTGACTTAAGCTGAGCTGCCTTTTCAGGATTGATTACATTATAAACCCTATTTTTGATGTTGTCAAGAATCTAGGAATATATAACATGACCACCAGACATGATATAGCAGCAATATTCAATGCACGGATGAATGGTAGATTTGTAAATGTGTAAGATGTATTCTGATGAGAAAGATTTTCTGGCAAGACAGTGACCAAACGTTCTCAGCAGTGGGTGCAGCTATTGATTCAATATAGTAATTCCAGTTCATGTTAGTGGGGAAACATCAGGGCATGAAAGCATAGTGTGTCTGTTGCCTGAAGTCTAGAACTTTTATTTATTTCTGTGAATATCTTCTTTGGAATCAGTGAAGTATTGAACAACAAATAAATTTCAAGGATGTTTGCATTAGATATTTCAAGAACCTTCGACAAGGTGTGGCATAAAGGGATATTGCATAAGCTATAGGAACACTGGAAAACTCTATAATAAAGTCCTTTCGAAAAGGTAGTTCCCTGAAGGTAGTTGCTAATGATCAGTCCTCTGATGCCCAAACAGTCAATACAGGCATTTTCTAACACTCACTTCTTGGTTCAACCCTTTTACTAATTTTCATAAATGATTTGCCAAAAAGCACACTCTGATCTTCTATGTGCCATGTTTCTTCAAGACGTAGGTGATCATGGCTTTCCAAATCTCCCTACCCCTGGTAGCTCTTAGCATGCTTTCTCCTGTTACCCCACCCAATACCCGCTCTGTCATCCACCTGCTCAGGCCCTTCAAATATGTTATTCACTGCTTTCTTCTGTCTCTTTTTCCCTTTATCTGACCTGTGAGTATCAGATTCTTCAAGCCTCCTTTCCTCATTACACGTTTCAGTAACTTCAGCTGTCTCTTCCTGATGCTCAATATTAATTTCCTTTTCATTTCCATCCTTTCTAAAACCTCATCATTGCTCACATGCTCGATCCATGATATTCACAGCATCCCTCTGTAGAACCACATTTCAGTTGCTTCAAGTTTTTCCTTCATCTTTGATGGTATTGTCCAGCATTTATTGCTATATTGAAGGACAGACATCACGTAGCAATCTAGTACTCTCTTCTGACCATTTGTGAATATTTATACTGATAAGACAATGATATATGGGAGTACCTCCCAAAGTCTAGATGACCAGAACTTGGCAGCTGATCTCTCTCTCTCTCTCTATCTCTATCTCTCTCTCTCCCCTTAGCCATAACAACTCAGTAGAAGAAAACTGGCTGTTCATATTCAATGCTTTGGAAACCAAATAAGTGAAATTTTATCATCTCAAGCAGATCCAATCATGATGAACACGTTCACTCAGGTAGGCACCATACCTTGAACAACTATTGAGACAAACACAAGCGAAATCTCAAGAGGAACTCTTATATACGATCCATTAAAAATGCTTAAAAAATGGTTAGTTCCCTGTACCACTCCAGTAAATACTTGACTCCACCTGAGATCAGGCTAAAAATTGTGTACTACTGACACATTCACTTTCAGTCTCAATCATCCTAAGCATTTCAGAGTCCTTGGAGAGGAATTATTTTCTACCCTCAAATCCATTTCTCACAGATTAAACATTGCAAGCCTCTTGCTACTCTATCACTTGGAAAGTACTTTGATGAACTACATTTCTTAGTTTCACCAGTTCTAACTTTCACATCTAAGACTTGCTATGCCATGCCATTATTGTGACCACCCCCCTCATTCTTTTTAGATTCCATTTGTGAGATACAAGTTTCACTCAACCAACTTTTTCCTCTGAAATGCAGCTTTGTGAAACTGACTCCCAAGAGGATGTTTGCCCAGTCATTTGATTCAAGTCTCAAGTCAGCCATTATCTTCCTTACATTATAGCTAATTACATCATTGATTATTGTCAGTCTTGTGTTAGACAGTTTTCATTGTTTGCACCTCCAGTAACTTCTTGATTCTCTAGTTTTGTTAACACAATAGGCGTATCTCTCAAATAAAAGCTTTCTGCCTCCCCCAGTTCTGTCTTGACAGACTCCATGATGATGACTGAAGGGCTTAGAAAGAATGTTCTTAAAAAAAAAAATATGGATGAGAACATAAACTTGAAAAGACTTAAAGCATCAGCCAATTGTCCATTGGTGAATTGTTTTTCTCTGAATAGTTCAGCGATCAATGATATTTTGTTAAATCATTATTTTAGGGATTTTATATGTTAGTCTTTAAATATAGTTTTTATAATTAATATTGTTTTATTCTGATCTTTTTATGGTCAGTTCTTTTAAATCCTCACTTCGCAAATATCTTGAAAAATCTGCTATTGTCAGAACAAAGATACAGCCACCTGGAATAAAAGTTACAGACAAAAGATTTTACATAAGTAGTATCTTCTAGTTATGGTACATGACGCTTTATATTATGGGTTATTGTAGCTCTCCATACCTTCCAGCCTTTTTTTGCTTTATATAACTTTTCACTACCAGTTTCATCTCTGTTCTTATACATTCTCACAAACATGTTAAATAGACTACTTGCTGTATTTACATTATTCAGACTATTGTCTTTATCTTTGTTGCCATTTGTACGACATCTCGGCCGTTGTACGCTTTGGCCTTCTTCAGGTGCTAGGAATTTTCAACCAAACTCTTTATTACAATCCCTGGGGTGTATCATCCTCATTCCTTGCGTAAAGCCTTGATTGGAAGTCAAGAGTTATCTCCCTCTAACTCTGCAAGTTACTTGTTCACCACTGCTGTATTGAACTCAGAACTCTTTCGGTCAAGTCACAGGAACTAACCACTGAGCCATATGTCCTTAATTCTTAGCATCTGAAGAAGGCCGGAGTGTACAACGGCCGAAACATTGTACAAATGGCAACAAAGATGAGGACAATAGTCTAAACAATGTAAATACTGTAAATACTACCTCATCTCAGAAATATAGTCTACTTGCCGTTTTCTTTTACATCTTTTACTTTCAGTAAGTGTTTGTAATTCTCTGTTATCTTTCCTCATGATGCTTCAGAAATGTCAACTCTTTCTGATTGTAAGTATAAGTATCCTTGTAGTTACTATTTTCCTTCAGATTTCCTTGTTTTCCACATGTTCTGTCTATGGTATTCTCAGCATCCTTTTCTAGAACTAAATCTCTGTTGCTTCAAAGCTTCTCTTCATCTGTGTTGGGCTTACAATCATATCATGTTGAATACACCAGTTCTCGCTGGACCATCAAAGTTAAGCAACGTTAAGCCTGGTCAGTACTTAGATGGGTGAAAGCTTGGGAATACCAGGTGCTGTGATGGATTTGCGTTGTGGTGAAGTGGAAATCGATGAGCCGAGTTCAAATTCCAGTTGAATACCCTCTATTCACTTAAGCACTGGTACCCTTGGGAAAGGTATTAATCCATCCCTTCCCTCCAGTTATGGGTTAAATAACAGGGTATGACTTGGGGACCCTGCCCTTAAAAACAAATCCCAATGAATCTTGATACTCGAAAAGAAAAAAAGTATTACTAGACACTAAAACTTATATAAAAACAACTTAAATTGTTGAAAGAAAAAGATATTACCAGCAATAAATAAATAAAAAAAAATTAATTGGCAATAAATGACCTGCTGAGGTTGATCTAAACTTATTTATAAATGGAACTTTGTGTGTGTGTGTATCTGTGTATGTGTGTGTCCATTACCTATAGACTCCGAAACTACTGAACCGATTTTTTTGAAAATTTACACAGTTTTACTAGAAGCATTTGTGAGTGTTCTTAGCTGGGTTTTGTGTTGAGGTACCCACTGATAAATATCGAAAATTGATAATCAAAAAACTCGGGTTATAGAAGGAGTGGTCCGATTTTAATCAAATTTGATACAATCATAGACAAAGACATAAGAAACGATATTCAGAAGTTTCAAGGTTGCAGTTCTGACAATAGTACAGAAAATTGATTATATATATATATATAAATCGATACCAGGAAATCACAATTTGACTTACATATGTTTATTTTTCCTTCAGTCTACGGATTCGCTTTAACTGGAAACAACTATTGCTTTTGAGTTTTTCGTGCCAACGTCCAAAGAGTCTGAGCTCCAAGACCATGTTTTAAAGCTTTCATTACACCCGAGCAATACTGGGCTATACTGCTAGCATGCCATAAAACAAAACAACCAACCAACCAATTATCTGTGTTGAAATTGTCCACCCTTTGCTGCTACATAGAAGGATTGATATTACATACCACTTCTGTACTGTTTTCTTTGTTTCCAGTGATGCAATACTTCGACAAATGGTATATTATAGAGATAACATTTTGAAAATCTTTGCTGTATTTTTTACATTGCTGTACTTGAGTGCAGTATCTCTTTCAAAAGTTGATGTTGTCATGATATATTATTAAAGATAATATCTACTTGAGGGCCACACCCAAACCATGATTATAGCTTTGTTAAAAGTACTACTCCAGAAATAGCCCACCACTTAAGAAATATAAAAGTCTTACCAGCATTTAAAAGTTCCAAGATATTTGACAGGTAAATATATGGGTAAACGAAAATTTTGTTTAACTCTTTCTCTGCATCTGGCAGCAAGGCCTCTGATTGGGAGGTTGTGTGGAGCATGGAACCACACCTTAATTGCTGTAGTTCCCAGGACCACCCTGACCCGGAGTGGTTGCACCTGTTAGGGTCGCAGCTATAGGCAAATAGTTGACCCCCCCCCCCCCAAACTGAGGTCAAAACACTATGAAAGTATATACTTTTATACAAATCTATACATATAAATAAACTTTGATAGAAAAATATACATTTTTGAAGGAAAAAATTATTCTCAGCAAAACATTTTTGAATACAAAACTCGAAGACGTTTTTAGTTTTCTAAAATAAAAAAGAACAAAAACTAAAAATTTTCATTAAAATATGACTAAATCAACCGTTTCACTATAATCAAATATTTAAAGAATACCTTAAAACTCCACCTTTTTGGCATTAAATATTCATTGATGTGCCATTAAACAAAACTCAAACTCTTTTTCTGTATCACTAAAAGAAACTCTTCTTTAAAGTCCTTCTTAATGGGTAGGTTACTGAAGGTAGTAGTTAGTGGTCAGTCTTCCAAGGTCCAAATGATCAATGCTGGCATCCCTTATGGTCCACTTCTTGGTCCATCCCTCTTTCTACTTTGTATAAATAATCTGCCAAAGAGTATACTTTGACCATCAGCAAATCATCATCTACCATTTCTGTTTCCATGCTTATATGGTTTGGATGGGTTTTTTTTTGTTTTTTTTTATGGCTCTGGAGAGCCAAGTTTGATTTTCAGTTGAATTCCTTGCATTCACTTGCGCACAAAGCCCTTGAGAAAGGTATTAATCCATCTATTCCCTCCAATTATGAGTTAAATAATAGGACGGATTGGGTTCAATAGCTTTGGTCGGCAACCAGTCTACTGCAGAAAGCAACGGCAACCTACTGTGGGATAATCTTCTTCCCAGTCAGTCATGTCTCTTTTGAGATATGATCACCCAAAGTGTGTATCATATATAGTACTTAACTGGTTGTAATTTAACCATCATAAAATATTGGAGCAACAGCTGTATGCCCTCACTAACACCAACCGGTTTAAGAGACTGGAAACTCAGTGTTATTATTGAGACACCTTCTTTAGGAAGATTACTAACCAAGATTACTTACCAAACTTAGAGAGTTCAGCCTACCTTATTCTATACAGAGTAAGTGTAGAGTTTCTTTATTTCAGAGATTTCCTTAAATATCTATACTAATGGCACAATGGTATACAGGTGCACTTTTAAAACTCTTGACAAATAATTTTGGCAGCTGATCTCTCCTCTGACCTAGGTCTAACAGCTCAGTGGGAGAAAACTCTCTGGTCATATTCAATGCTTTAAAAACTAAACTAGTTGTTCCCTCTGAAAGGTCCATTTGAACACATTTTGAGACTTAAACTCATCCAAGACCTCATGTTGAACTTATATAATCCATTGCTAAAGATGCTGAAGAAAAATTTAAATTTCTGTAAAATTTTCAGTGATGTCAATGTTAATTGATATTTTACTTTGTTTGTTTTTTTTAGTTTTTTTTAAATAATCATTTCACCTCAAATAAGACAATAAAGCCACTTAGATGCAAGTGGTTACTCAGTGAGAGAATATGAGAAAAAAATAAAACATTAAGGAAGAAAACTAATAAAAGAAAAGAAATTAAGGTAGAAGGTGGTTATTAAAGTTGCATTTAAATTTTTTAATTATGTTAGTGTTTTATGGTTTTCCAAAGAGTTGCAATAATGACCGTATTTGATATCCTATAACAACCTTGTCTTTTTTTTTTTCTAAAAAAATGACTCTCCTGTTTAATATGCAAAGTTACAGTATTTGGTATGCTAATATTTACACCATAGATACTGTGCACAAATTGTGTGTGTGTTTTTTTTGTTTTGTTTTTTGTTTTTTTTGAAAGATCATTTCATTCTCAGAAAGGTGATAAAGCATGGGGTTACAAAGAGTGAAAAAGAATGAGAAGACTTTAGTGAAGAAAGGGTAATAAAGCAATGATATATTTTACCGTTATATTAAATGTAAATGGGAATGTTTCTACTATGCCATCAAAATGAATGAGTTTTCTTGTTTTGTTTATACTGAATAAGGCTAGAGGGTCCAGCAGCTGAAACATTGCAATGAAAACACTTATAATAAAGACATTATTCTGAATGAATAAATATATAATTGTTATAACACCTTGTCTTCAAAATTCTTGTCATCTGATACAGATACACTGATCTAAGTATCCAACCAAATAAAATTTCTCTGCTGATGTAGAAGAAATTATAAATGCCTGAAGATATATAACTCAAGTGTTTTGAAATCAAAGACAAGAAAACTAATCTGAGTGCATCAGTGTATAATAATAAGACTATGGAGAAATCTTTGGGGGCATTATGATTGAAATGTTGTGACAAGAAAATAGCCTGAATGTATCAATACATAGTTTAAACATTTTTCTTTGTACTAGTAATAAATTATTCTATAAGGTGACATTTTCAGCTGCCCCAAATTACTGTTATTAATATAGTATTATGGAAATCAGTAGGGTGGCAACCCTAGTAGCATTGAGATAAGCATTAACCTACCAAATACCTCAATTTGGCATGTCAAACTTCGGGATACAATGTGACTAGGTGAATACTGGTCATGAATGCCATCAAATATTATAATATGAATATTATTATTATCACATGGAACATTTTCTATTATAATAAGCATCTATAATTTAGCAAAGATATAAAAAAAAGATAGAAGAAAAAACAATTTTTGTATTAACATTTATGCATATTTATTTAATGTCTATCTGAATTTCTGGGATGAGGAATTACCGTAATTTACGTTCAGACTAATATCCTCATCTTTGTTATTATTCTTTGACCACCTTCTGTTAGAATTTCTGGGATGAGGAGTTATCATTATTCAGATAATTTACACTTGGACATTGTTCTAATTTTTTTATTATAAGAACATTTTGGCTAATTTGCTCGTCAGGCTTTTTAAGGTGTCTCACGATCAGAATAACCTTTAAAAGATTTCAAACTGAATCCTTTATTTAAATTATCGAGGTAGATTGTTCTTGTGATTTTGTTCATCACTTGGGATGTATTATCTTGCTGAACTATTAAAATATCTTGTTGAACAGTCCTAAAAAAATGACGAGATATCTTGTTGAACAGTCCTAAAAAAAATGACGAGATATCTTGTTGAACAGTCCTAAAAAATGACGAGATATCTTGTTGAACAGTCCTAAAAAAAATGACGAGATATCTTGTTGAACAGTCCTAAAAAATGACGAGATATCTTGTTGAACAGTCCTAAAAAATGACGAGATATCTTGTTGAACAGTCCTAAAAAATGACGAGATATCTTGTTGAAAAGTCCTAAAAAATGACGAGATATCTTGTTGAACAGTCCTAAAAAATGACGAGATATCTTACTGGACAGTCCTAAAAAATGACGAGATATCTTGTTGAACAGTCCTAAAAAATGACGAGATATCTTACTGGACAGTCCTAAAAAATGACGAGATATCTTACTAGACAGTCTGAAAAAAAAAAATGGCGAGATATCTTACTGGACAGTCCGAAAAAAAAGAAAATGGCGAGATATCTTACTGGACAGTCCGAAAAATAGCGAGATATCTTACTGGACAGTCCGAAAAATAAGCGAGATATCTTACTGGACAGTCGAAAAAGAAAATAGCGAAGGAAGATATCTTACTGGAGCAGTCCGAAAAAGAAATACAGTATCTTACTGGACAGTCGAAAAAGAAAATAGCGAGATATCTTACTGGACAGTCCGAAAAAGAAAATGACGAGATATCTTTTTGGACAGTCGAAAAAGAAATAGCGAGATATCTTACTGGACGAATCCGAAAAAGAAAATATGACAGAGATATCTTTACTGGACAGTCCGAAAAAGAAAATGGCCAGAGATATCTTACTGGACAGTCCGAAAAAGAAAATGACGAGATATCTTACTGGACAGTCGAAAAAGAAAATGGCAGAGATATCTTACTGGATAGTCCGAAAAGAAAATGACGAGATATCTTACTGGACAGTCCGAAGAAGAAAATGGCGAGATATCTTACTGGACAGTCGAAGAAGAAAATGACGAGATATCTTACTGGACAGTCGAAAAAAGAAAATGACGAGATATCTTACTGGACAGTCCGAAAAAGAAAATGACGAGATATCTTACTGGACGATCCGAAAAAAGAAAATAGCGAGCTATCTTACTGGACAGTCGAAAAATGTGGCTATCTTCACTGGACAGTCGAAAGAGCTATCTTACTGGACAGTCGAAAAGAAAATGACGAGCTATCTTACTGGACAGTCGAAAAAGAAAATAAGCGAGCTATCTTACTGGACAGTCCGAAAAAGAAAATGGCGAGCTATCTTACTGGACAGTCCGAAAAGAAAATGGCGAGCTATCTTACTGGACAGTCAGAAAAAGAAAATGGCCGAGCTATCTTACTGAGATGAATTAAGAAAGAAAATGACGAGCTATCTTACTGGACAGTCGAAAAAGAAAATGACGAGCTATCTTACTGGACAGTCGAAAAAAGCGAGAAATATCTTACTGGACAGTCCGAAAAAGAAAATGGCCGAGATATCTTACTGGACGATCCGAAGAAAAAGAAAATAGCGAGATATCTTACTGGACAGTCGAAAAAGAAAATAGCGAGATATTTACTGGACATTCTTGAAAAAAATGATCTCTTACTGGACAGTCCGAAAAAGAAAATGACGAGATATCTTACTGGACAGTCGAAGAAAATGTGAGATATCTTACTGGACAGTCCGAAAAGAAAATGACGAGATATCTTACTGGACAGTCCGAAGAAAATGACGAGCTATCTTACTGGACAGTCCGAAAAAGAAAATGACGAGCTATCTTATGGACAGTCCGAAAAAAGAAATGGCGAGCTATCCTGCGGACAGTCCGAAAAAATGACGAGGAGCTATCTTACTGGACAGTCGAGAAAAGAAAATGGCAGGCTATCTTACTGGACAGTCGAGAAAGAAAATGACGAAGCTATCTTACTGGACAGTCCGAAAAAAGAAAATGACGAGCTATCTTACTGGACAGTCGAAAAAGAAAATGGCGAGCTATCTTACTGGACAGTCCGAAAAAAGAAAATGGCGAGCTTCTCTTTACTGGACCGGTCACGAAAAGAAAATGGCCAGGCTATCTTACTGGACAGTCAGAAAAAGAAAATGACGACTATCTTACTGGACAGTCCGAGAAAAAGAAAATGGCAGGCTATCTTGCTGGACAGTCCGAAAAAGAAAATGGCGAGCTATCTTACTGGACAGTCGAAAAAGAAAATGACTGAGCTATCTTACTGGACAGTCGAAAAAGAAATGACGAGCTATCTTACTGGACGATCGAAGAAGAAAATGGCAGGCTATCTTACTGGACAGTCCGAAAAAGAAAATGGCGAGCTATCTTACTGGACAGTCTGAAAAGAAAAATGGCAAGAGCTATCTTACTGGACGAGTCAGAAGAAAATAGCGAGCTATCTTATGGACAGTCCGAAAAGAAAATGGCAGATATCTTACCTGGATGAGTCCGAAAAAGAAAATGTGAGCTATCTTACATGGACGATCCGAAAAAGAAAATAATGACTATCTTACTGGACAGTCCGAAAGAAAATGAAGCGGAGAACTGTCTTACTGGACAGTCCGAAAAAGAAAATGGCGAGCTATCTTACTGGACAGTCGAAAAAGAAAATGGCGAGCTATCTTACTGGACAGTCCGAAGAAAATGACGAGCTATCTTACTGGACAGTCCGAAGAAAAATGACGAGCTATCTTACTGGACAGTCCGAAAAGAAAATGACGAGCTATCTTACTGGACAGTCGAAAAAAGAAAATGGCGAGCTATCTTACTGGACAGTCCGAAAAAGAAAATGACGAGCTATCTTACACTGGACAGTCCGAAAAAGAAAATGTGAGCTATAAAACACTGGACAGTCCGAAAAAGAAAATGTGACTATACACTGGACAGTCCGAAAAAGAAAAATGACGAGCTATCTTACTGGACAGTCCGAAAAAGAAAATGACGAGCTATCTTACTGGACAGTCCGAAAAGAAATGACGAGCTGTCCCTGGACAGTCAGAAAAGAAAATGGCGAGCTATCCCACTGGATGATCGAAAAAGAAAGCGAGCCTGCCCACTGGACAGTCAGAAAAGAAAATGACGAGCTATCTTACTGGACAGTCCGAAAAGAAAATGACGAGCTATCTTACTGGACAGTCCGAAAAAGAAAATGACGAGCTATCTTACTGGACAGTCCGAAAAGAAAATGACGAGCTATCTTACTGGACCAGTCCGAAGAAAATGACGAGCTATCTTACTGGACAGTCCGAAAAGAAAATGACGAGCTATCTTACTGGACAGTCCGAAAAAGAAAATGACGAGCTATCTTACTGGACAGTCCGAAAAAAGAAAATGACGAGCTATCTTACTGGACAGTCCGAAAAGAAAATGACGAGCTATCTTACTGGACAGTCCGAAAAGAAAATGACGAGCTATCTTACTGGACAGTCCGAAAAAGAAAATGACGAGCTATCTTACTGGACAGTCCGAAGAAAGAAAATGAAACGAATATCTTGGGACAGTCCGAAAAAGAAAATAGCCAGGCTATCTTACTGGACAGTCCGAAAAAGAAAATGACGAGCTATCTTACTGGACAGTCCGAAAAAGAAAATGACGAGCTATCTTACTGGACAGTCCGAAAAAGAAAATGGCAGAGCTATCTTACTGGACAGTCCGAAAAAGAAAATGACGAGCTATCTTACTGGACAGTCCGAAAAGAAAATGACGAGCTATCTTACTGGACAGTCCGAAAAGAAAATGACGAGCTATCTTACTGGACAGTCCGAAAAAGAAAATGACGAGCTATCTTACTGGACAGTCGAAAAAAGAAAATAGCGAGCTATCTTACTGGACAGTCAGAAAATGACGAGCTATCTTGCTGGACAGTCAAGAGAAAGGAAAATGACGAGCTATCTTACTGGACAGTCCGAAGAAAAATAGCGGACTATCTTACTGGACAGTCCGAAAAGAAAATGACAGGCTATCTTACTGGACAGTCCGAAAAAGAAAATGGCGAGCTATCTTACTGGACAGTCCGAAAGAAAATGTGAGCTATCTTACTGGACAGTCCGAAAAAGAAAATGGCGAGCTATCTTACTGGACAGTCGAAGAAAATGACGAGCTATCTTACTGGACAGTCCGAAAAGAAAATGGCGGGCTATCTTACTGGACAGTCCGAAGAAAATAGCGAGCTATCTTTCACTGGACAGTCCGAAGAAAATGGCGAGCTATCTTACTGGACAGTCGAAAAAGAAAATGGCGAGCTATCTTACTGGACAGTCCGAAGAAATGGCCAGGCTATTTTACTGGACCCAGTCGAAAAAGAAAAATGACGAGCTATGTACTGGATCAGAAAAATGTGAGCTATCTTACTGGACAGTCCGAGAAAGAAAATGGCAGAGCTATGCCCGCTGGACTTCAGTCCGAAAAAGAAAATGTGAACTATCTTTTTTGGATAGTCGAAAGAAAATGGCAAGGCTATGCTTACTGGACAGTCCGAAAAAGAAAATGACGAGCTATCTTACTGGACAGTCCAGAAAAAGAAAATAGCGAGCTATCTTACTGGACAGTCGAGAAAAAAGAAAATAGCGAGATATCTTACTGGACAGTCGAAAAAAGAAAATGGCGAGCTATCTTACTGGACAGTCCGAAAAAGAAAATGGCCAGAGATATCTTACTGGACAGTCCGAAAAAATAAGCAGAGATATCTTACTGGACAGTCCGAAAAAAAATGACGAGATATCTTACTGGACAGTCCAAAAAAAATGATGAGATATCCTAATAAATGGAGAGTGGAATGAAAACAACCTGCCCTCATAGGTTAAATAATGTGTTCACTTCATATTCTTTAAGGCTAATCAGATTGACAGACATTTGAAGAAGTCTTGTGGGCATGGTTGTCAAAATATTAAAAATGATAACATTAAGACATTAATCCAATTGTAAATTAAAAAATATCAACTTCTAACATTCTTACTATTTATTTGTACTATTTATGTTTGGACTATTCTATAATCTTTGTTATTATCACATGTTATTGTGCCTTCTGACCTGAGCCCTTTATTTAATCTATGGAGATAGGCCGTTCTCATCATTTTATTGTCTGTGTCTTGGGAAATCTCATTTAGTTTTCATTTTTAATACTATTACTATTTCATCCACAATGCTAAAGGCATACAAAATCTACAACAAAATAAAAAAATAAGCTTATAATATTAACTATTAAACAGCTTCTATTAGAAAAAAATATGTCCGATCATAATATTAAAATTACAACTCCATCCCAAACTATTATTTTCTATAAATACTTTCACGGCTTCTGCTCCGATGAACTTAGATCACTGGTGCCCCCTAAATACGAATTTGCACGAGATACTAGATTAGCAACTAGATCCCGCCCTTTTACAGTGAAACCGATAAAATGCAGCCGTAACTTCTACTCCAACAGTTTCTTTCCTCGCACTTCCCGACTGTGGAATTCTCTTCCAAACGATTGCTTCCCCAACGGCTACAATCTCCAGGAGTTTAAATGTAAGGTCAATAGACACCTCCTAACACACTAACCTGCTCCCATTCTATCAAGCACTCTTCCCATCTGCCTAACCCTCATCCTTGCTATCCTTACTCATCTGTCATCTTCCTCCTGACATTCCCTATGTCTCACCACTCCTTCTCTTTACCTTCCCCTATGTAGCCCCATGCGCAATAGTGGCAGTGGAATGCCTTACTTGGGGTGAGATGATTAAAAAAAAAATTATAGATATGATGAGAACCAATCAAAAATGTTCATTATAGCACACATATATAGTTTAACATTTTATTTGTAAGAATTTATAATCATGTATATTTAATTCTTGGGTCATCAAAAGACTCAAGAGTTTGGGGTTTTTAATTATCTATTTAGTAAAACGAATATAAAAGTATAAAATATGGTGTTATCCTGAGGAATTTTTATTTTTTCCCAGGGGAAGTACATCTAGTGGCAGGGAAGTAAGTGCCTTTTTATATAGTGAGAAATTGACTGCAATTTTTTAATGATGTGTAATAGTTGACACATTATAATTCCCAGAAAGACTCCTGAAGATTTCATGGTCTTTCCTATTTTAGTTTTCTGATTAATATTAATTCTCCAGTTAATGATTGAATATACTCATGGCAAGGTCTATGATAACATTAAAATATTCATAGAAATTCATTAAAATATTTGAGCTTAACAACTTAAAGAAAATATTGCAATAATGATCATAAATCAACCATCACAGGCAACCTCTCCTGCCTCCCATAAGCATGGACCAAGCGATTCTACCTAAGAGCAATACACTGTGCCTCCTCAGCCTTACCCTCTCTTCAGACCTCAAATGGAACCACTATATCGAATCCATAGCTAAATCCACTGCTAAGAAGGTTGGGTCATGTCGATCCAGGATGTTTTTTCCGCCTGAATCCATCCTGCATATATACAAGTCAACCATCCATCTGTGCATGGAGTACTGCTACCATTTATGGTCAAGCGCCTCTGCCGTTCACCTCAGTATTCTCAAAAGACTCCAAATGAGAGTCTGTAATGTGATAGGTACTGACTTGGCGGCTCGACTGCAGCCACTTCCCCACCGACAAAATGTGGCCTCCTTTTGTCTGTTCTATAAATACTTTCATGTCTTCTGCTCAGACGAACTTAAGTCACTGGTGCCTACTCAACAGGTGTTTACTCGTGCAACCAGATTGGCAACTGGGTCCCACTCATTCACAGTTAGGTTAGCCAAATGCAGACGACAATTCTACTCCTGCAGCTTCTTCTCTCGCACTTCCTGCCTGTGGAACTCACTCCCATATTCTTGCTTTCCTGATGGCTACAACCTCCAAGAATTTAAATGCAATGTCAATACTCATCTATTAACCACTGGACTCTAGCTCTCTCCCCACCCCGTATATTCTTTCCTTTTTCTCCACCTATGTAACTGTCAACACACCTGCATTCTCATCTTTCTTTGCTCCTTTCTAACTGGTTTGTACTCCTCACTCTCTTCTAATTAATCTTTTTACAGTTATGTAGCCTCCACCACCCCCCGCACATCAGTGGCATTTCCACCTTGCTCGGAGTGAAATGATTAAAAAAAAAAAATTGAATGCTGGTCATTATTTTAAGAAATGGATATTTTATTAAAAGATTTTGTCAACTTTTCCCATTTCACTGAAATGGTTGTTAAACACTTCTATCTACCTTTCTTTATTTCATTCATTTTCTCACTGAAACCAGGTATCATATATCTTGTTTTTAAATGTAATTCAAACAAAATAGTCCATTATTTATTAGGTACTGCAGATGTTAAACACTTCTCTTTTGCCTTTTTTTCTTTCCAAATCCCCACTTTATAAAAATTTTTTTCAAATTAAAAATATTTCAGCAAACAATATGGTAGCAGTTATGTAGTTCTACAGAAGGATGCTGAAGATATGGATAGAGCACATGATGTTGGAAAGGATGCAAATGAGAAGAAAACTCATACTTAGGAAGAGACAGCTGAGGTTCTTGCGTCATGTCATGAGGAAGGAGGGTCTGGAGAATCTAATACTCACAGGATAGATAGAAACACAGACAGGAGAAGGCAGTGTGAGACATATTTGATAAACTTAAGCAAATGGATGATAGAGCAGGATTTGGGAGAAATACCAAGAAGAAAAATAATAAGTATGACAAGAGATGAGCAATTGGAAGTCCGTGATTGCCTATGTCCTGAATAGACATAGTATATAAAGGAGGTGAACTGTTTTTTTGCCTTACTTTCTTTCCATCGTTTGATACTCTTCATCAGAAAAAAGGAACATTTATAGCACGCACCATCACTTCTTAAGCAAGATCAAAATGTAGAATCTGTTCTTATCAGGTTAATCTAATTCTTTCTATCTCTTTCTCTCTCTCCACTTCTATCTTGCCTTCATTTTCTCACTTAAACGAAGTAATGTTTTTCCCTTTGTTCATTATTTCTGAGTTATTGGCAGGACGTAATGATCGTGTGAACTAACAAAGAAAGAGACATGCACAAATATAATCAGATTCAGAACATAAATAATCTCAGATACTGATGTAATTGTGTTTTATGTTGATTAATTCTTACTATTCTATCAAAATAAAAATTGTAAATACATAAAACATTTAATCACTGTCTGGTTATTGCTTGTTAAACACAAAACATTAATTATGAAGATCGTAAAGTGATGGCATCTAGTGATTAAGAAACAAAACAAACAAACAAAAAATCTTCCCAAACTGATTGAAATATTTTGCCAATATTAAGACTAGTTTTCAAGTATAGTAATCTATTGATGTACAAATAAAAGTGGTCTTTATTTCAAAATGTCTAGGAAATTAGTTTTTGATGTTTGGCACTTAGGAATATATAAATGTAAATCTGAATAAATATTCATGTTTTTACTCAACCTGATCTGAACTTGTATTTACAATCAGAGGTCACATCTTCCCTGACATTGGTAGCTCTTTTAAAAGATGATGGATATCTGAATTATTGATCGATATGTTGATATTTATTAAATCTGATTGTCTTACTATGGCATAAAATATTGATTTATTGGGAAATATTGGAAATCACTGAGTCTAAGTAACAATTTTGTTCTCAGATTTATTGAACTTGTTTGTGCTGATGTTGTTTTGGCAAGTCTCATCTGCAGCCTTCTTTGTATGTCTTCACCCATATAAAAAGAAAGAAGTTTGTTTTTTCTGAAATTATATTCTTGTGGTTTTTGTTGCTGGCAATGAGCCAAACTGGTTGATTCATTAGCCATCGGCTTACAGCCATATCACGTTGAATACATCGGTTCTCGCTTGATCACCGAAGTTAAGCAACGTTGAGCCTGGTCAGTACTTAGATGGGTGACCGCTTGGGAATACCAGGTGCTGTAAGCAGTTAGTGACAGATGTGCATTGTGGTGAAGTGGATATTGGCTCAGAAAGAGAAATCGGTGAGCCGAGTTTGGATTCCAGTTGAATACCCTGTATTCACTTAAGCACTGGTACCCTTGGGAAAGGTATTAATCTGTCCCTTCCCTCCAGTTATGGGTTAAATAACAAGAGTAGGACTTGGGGACCCTGCCCTTAAAAACAAATCCCAATGAATCTTGATACTCGAAAGGAAAAAAGTATTACTAGGCACAAAACTTATATAAAAACAACAATAAATTGTTGAAAGAAAAAGGTATTACCAGCAAGAAATCAATAAAATTTATTTGGCAGTCAATGACCTTTCGAGGTTAATATGCCATAAATACAAAACAACCAATAATTATTATCCATCATTTCCTTTTGAATGGTTTACTTAATCTGCATTAGTAATATTAATAGTGAGATAAGCTGTTTCTTAATAAAGAAATACTCAGTATTCATTGACTGAACAAAATTGCTCTCACTTGAAATTTTAGTGTTCTTGACAGGCTCCAAAGGAGAATCTGTAATGTGATAGGTCCCGACTTGGCAGCTCAACTCCAGCCACTTTCTCACTGGCTTCTGCTCCTACAAATGTAAGTCAGTGGTGCCCCTGCCAAAAGAATTTACTTCTGCAACCAAACTAGCAACAAGGTCCCACCTATTTACAGTTAGATCAACCAAATGCAGTCGACAATTCTACTCCATCAGCTTCTTTTCTCGCTCTTCCTGCCTATGGAACTCCCTTCCATATACTTGCTTTCCTGACAGCTACAACCTCCAGGAATTCTCATCCACTTGACTCCAGTTCTTTCTATATCACCCTGTATATCGTTTCCTTTCTCTCTACATTCACAACTGTCTTCCCCTCCTTCTCTTGCCCTTTCTCTGATGCCCCCATAACTGGTCCGTCTTTCTCTTCACTCTTTTCCTTATCTAAACTTTTACTCTTATGTAGCCCCCTGTGCATCATTGGGGGTCCTTGTTTGGGGTAAAAAGATTAAAAAAAAAAAGTAAAAATTGGTTTGCCAAATCCACTGACAACCACTCTTTCTAGTATTGATGTGGGTTTTATTCCTAAACTTTTGTTTCAGGTAGAGTAGGAAGTTAGCATCTTGATTATGTCACTATTTATGTGTTTTTTTTTTTCTTTTGACCAATACAAGGACTAATAGCCACTTATGTAAACGGTTACTGTGTCGTGTTCTATCAACATTAAGAAAAGTAAAAAATGTAGTTTGTGAAAGAAAGAAAGTCTCTGTGTGGTATTAGAAGAAAATAAAAACAAAAGGATACTTAACATAGAAAAATTTGAAATTTCTTGGGAATATAATGAAAAAGAGGGTTTGGAAAATTTGACACTTACAGGAGATAATGAAAGCAAGAGGAAATGATACAACTGGC
Source organism: Ascarosepion bandense (assembly GCA_037127315.1). NCBI lineage: Eukaryota > Metazoa > Mollusca > Cephalopoda > Sepiida > Sepiidae > Ascarosepion > Ascarosepion bandense. The sequence goes on from JBBBDQ010000714.1 coordinate 4,118,841, forward strand.
ACATAACCTACCTAACAAGCTTGTGTAAATGGTTGGCAGAACAGGGACAAGGAGAGATAGCAAAAACTCAAAATTTACTAAGGGCTATAAAGAACAGAAAGTTGTGGAGAGCTATGATTGACCAGGCCTTTAAGAGACATGGCATATAGAAGTTAGCTGATTCATTTTATTGTTGATATTTTAACTACAACCTTTTGACCAGTCTATTCATCCTTTTTCAGGGGTATCAAGAAAAAGAATTTCTTTCTTCATTAAAATTTTGTCATTAGTCACTTTTCTGTTGGTGTTACCTGCTCAGTTAAACCAAGGTTTATCTTAATTTCGTGACTGATATTCAAACAAACCCAAATGAGGATAGAAGATTGTGTTATGTTTAACACTGAATCAAGAAATAGACATCACAATCACTCTCAAGAAGATTCTTTTAAAATTCTGTTAATGATAAAGATTCACTAATTTAATTGTTAACAGTCTACGGCTGATCTTGACATATTTGTTCTGTTTATTTTTCTTCCCTCTGCTTATTGCAGCAGGAAATATTAAGAAAAAGAAATTGTGAGATGATAACAGCCAATGCTACTGAAACGTTATCCCTCTTCCAAATAAGAACAATTCTGAAACAAATTTCATTTGTGATGGATTTATGAAATTCTAATATTCTACAAAAAAAAGTAGATCTTGCATGCCATCAAACTATTCTTTGATATTTAAAAAATGACTACTTTTATTTCAACTGAGTTCTCTCCTTAGTATCCAGCATAGCATTATTTATTTTATTTTTTACTTTTTGTTTTACGATGATGTTCACTCTGCACAAAGCCAAAAGCTACTTGAGGTAGGAGGTTACAAAAGTAAGAGGCGCCACCCAAAGCAAGGCAATAATACTTCCAAGACATAAGGTGCCACTATAAAGAAAAGACTTTAGAAGGAACCAGAAACCCAATCCTAAACAGGAAACAATTTATGCCTCTATTCCTGTTCAATGCACCTGGGTTGAGTGTGAACCAGACAATAGTCAAACCCATCTACTTACCTTGAGATAAAAATAGTTAAGTCCAGTATTTTAGGGGGGGATGTTAAAAGCATAGAATTGATGTAGACTTTTGAAGGAACCAGAAACCAATTCCTAAACAGGATACAAGGGATAAACCTCTACTTTTCAAAAGACTGAGGAAGAGTGTGAACTGGTCAATGGTTGAATTAATCTATTCCTATTGAGAAAAAAAATAAATTTAAAAAAATGAATGAATAAAATGAATGAATGAATAAATAGTGAATAAGAAAAAACATTAAGAATGAAGTAAATATTTTCTTTATTACTTCCTTCATCCTTTTTTTCTGTTTTACAAGAAAGAATATTAAACTTGTTTATTGGCATATTTAAAAATATTTTTTAAAGCCTTTATGTTTTGGGTTAAATTCTTCTACGAGTTTGGATGTGTCATTAGGTTATCTTAAATTTTTTCTGTGACAAACAAAACTTAATTGTTGTTTCATATTGAAGCTAATTTGATTATAGAGTATATGATTCTTTTGTTGGGCAGGCAACTAAAAGTGAACATTAACAAAATAGGAATAATTTGTGATATGTTGTGCTTCCATCTCCATTGAATTATACTTATCAGTTTAAATTGCCATAGGCAAAGTTTATCTTGCAAAACATTGTTGTCATTGCACAGTCTGGAAAAACTGGACACCATATAATTTAATAGGAAATGATTTTTAGTTAGAAAATGAATACTTAATTATCAGATATGAGGAAAACATTTCAGTAGACAATTTGTCTCTGAGTGAAATCTGTGTTGAAAATGCTTTAGTTCATATTTTCTCTTTTGGTAACAATGTTTATTGTTTCCATAGAAAGAGATAAAACCTTATTTAGGTATAATTATTTACTCAGTAAAGCTTAGTATGGCAGAAGACGACAAGAATGTGGTGCTTATGAAAGTTGATCTCACTATACTGTTAACCCTTTTGCTACAGTATATACCAATATAACTATTTACTTTGTCTGCTGTAAGGTAGGTAACACACACAGGATCACTACTGACACTAATGAGTTTTTTGTGTATCGTTATATGATTGTGGCTCTCCACAACTTCCTCACTTTTTGTAGCACTTAGTAAGTTTTATCTTTTTGCTATTCCACCCAGTTTTTGTTCTTGTTCCCTGTTTAGGATGTGGTTTTCAGCTTTCTCTTTTCCAATCTTTTCACTTTTCTTTTTTTTTTTCAATTGGAATAGATAGACTAAACTATCGCCCAGTTCATACACCACCCACGTCTATTGAACAGGTTAAGAGGCTCATCCCTTGTTCCCTGTTTAGGATGTGGTTTCCTGCTTTCTCTTTTCCAATCTTTTCACTCTTACGTAGCCCCCTGCACATCAGTGGTGTTACTGCCTTGCTTGGGGTGATATGATTAAAAAAAAAAATTTCACAAGTTTATTTGCTAGGTTCTTTTCTTCATTTTGCCTTTAATATGTCCTGTTGGTGACAAAGCCTTTATTCCTCATTATGTATCATAGAAATTTCAACTATTTCCTTCTGATTCTAAGTCCAAGTGATTGTTTTGTTTTTATTTTCTCTAAAGCTTTCATATGAATTACAAGCTCAATCTTTACCATTCTCAGCATCCTTTCTGGTTCCTCAAAGAAGAGACTACAGACGAGGGCCAATGCAATTTAACACACTTATTTCTAATGAAATGTTAATTTCTGTAAATAAATTGAAGTGTTTATTCTATAATAGTTAAGACATATTGGTCTGACCACTTCATAAAAACTACCTCTTTATTTAAAAACATGCTGGTGCTAAAACATCAAGATTATTGGAGGTCTTATGTATATAATCTAAACTTATTTATAAATGGAACTTTGTGTGTCTGCGTGTGTCCGTTACCTATAGACTCCAAAACGGCTGAACCGATTTTCTTGAAAATTCACACAGTTGTACCATAAGCGTCTGCGAGTGTTCTTAGCTAGGTTTTGTGCCAAGGTACCCCCGATAAATATCAAAAATCGATAATCGAAAAAATCGGGTTATAGAAGGAGTGGTCCGATTTTAATCAAATTTGATACACTCATGGACAAAGACATAAGAAATGATATTCAGAAGTTTCAAGGTTGCAGTTCTTACAATAGTGCAGAAAATCTATTATATATATATATATATATATATATATATATAAAAAAGGCAAGATGTTTGTGTGTGTGTCTGTTTATCTGCCTGTATGTCTGTATTTTTTTTTTTTTTTCAGCCCTTTTATTTTAGTTTTTACTTCGGGTTTGGCTCTAAGTAGGTATAATTGTAGTTCTTAGTCCCAGCCGTGATGCCATTTACTCAGAGGACTTATTTAGCCTTCAAAATTCAGTTTACGACGAAAAAAACTTATTTGATATCGATACAAAGAAATCAAAATTTGACTTACATCCATTCATTTTTCTTTCAGTCTACGGTTTCGCTTTAACTGGAAACAAATATTGCTTTTCAGTCTTTTGTGCCAACGTTCCTGGAGTCTGAGCTGGAATTAGTTTTAAAGCTTTCATTATACCCAAGCAATGCCATTCTATACTGCTAGTTCTGTAATAGAGTTAAGACATATTGGTCTGACCACTTCATAAAAACTACCTTTTTATTTAAAAACATGCTGGTGCTAAAACATCAAGATTATTGGAGGTTTTATGTGTATAATAATATAAAAACTAAAATATTTGTTTGTGCAAAAAGGCTTTGTTTTGCAAAACAAAAATAATAAATTTATACTGTCAGATGGTATTATCCAAGGTAGCATTTTCACAATATAATGAGAATTAACCAACTCTTATTGGTAATGGTAATATTGTTTTGTTATATGGAAACATTTGATATTAATTGTCTGAGCTGTTAATGCAACTATCAGTTGAAATTTACAAAATTGTTTTATTGAAACAATATTTCAGGAAAATGGATTCTTCATGTGTACTTTTATTGCTTTTTATAAAGTTGATGACAACTTGATAAAATTTTCAGGATATATAGGTCCATTATACCTAATCCAAACTTCTTGAGGCAGTCATGTTTTGGTTTTTAGATTATTTTAGATTATTGAAGAACTATGGTCAGAAAAGAAAACAAAAAAATTAAAATATGGCACAAAATTGCATGACAGTTTATTGAAAAACAGACTAGTAAATAATCGAATATTGTGTTATTTCTGTTCCATAAACACATTTATTTCTGAAAATAAGATTCAGTAAAGGCTTAAGTCATCTGACTGCTGCTGCTGCTGCTGTACACATGCTCTTCTTATCTTCTACAAGCTATTACATTTCTAAAGTAACTTAAGTCAAACTGCGCTTTCTTTAACCATGATGATGCTTCAAATGGAGGTAGTCATTGGTATCACTATTGTCATTGCCACAAAGGACCTGAGTGTCCAATGTTTGAAAGGGTTTATAAGGAGATTTATGAAACATTAAAAGGATAAGAAAAAAGAAATTAAGCAGCAAGAATGTTGTAGAATGTTATAAGCCCTGTATTAACATAGAAAATAATTTATTCAGGTACATTGGATATTGTGTCAATCAAGTAGGTATTTTGTCATTTTTTATCTGCTAGGAATGACTGCAAGAGACTTTCCTCTTTCCTAATTTATAGGCAGAGGCACACAAATACATGTTGGGATTTCTTCCTACCGACTAAGATAGGCCACTTGTTCGTTTCATCTGACTCAGTCCCTGTCTGTCTTGTTTTGAAATCAGAATACTGCATTCATTTGTTCAAATTTACTCTTTTGTGTCAACCCCAATTCTTAGTTTAACTTTTTGCCATATTCCTATTACTTTTCCCTGTTCTTTTCTTTTTCTTGTTATTGCAAACTTTGTCAATTCTGTTTGTTGGGAAGTTTTTTCATTCATTTACATTTAACCATGGCCATATTTTGGAGGTCTGTAATTTTGTATTTATAAATAAAGATTGATGTTGCACTTTGCTTGCCTTATAAAACCTGACACCTTTAAAACAAGTTAATATTTTTAATAAGATATAAGCTGAAATTTATAAATTATTGCTCATATAAATGTAATTTTATTTTGAATAGTTGTCAAATTCTGTTGTTTTATGTAAGTTCAACAATAAATGCATACATAATAAAATCAGATAATATTTTAAACAAATCAAAACATAACGAAAATATTTACTCATATGTTTTATGTTCTTTAATCATTTCCATGGTTACACTAGGTTACTTTATGTGTCTTTTAATTCTTCTTAGTGCAAATTAAAATATATGCTTTATTGCACCAGTGCATTCATCCAAGAATTTGTATTGTCAGGCAGGCCACTAAACATTGGAGCAGTCTTAAATATTTGTTTTTGTTTTTTTGTTAGATTACATTAAGTGCATTTAAACTCACTCCATTCAAAAAGATTTGTTTTTATGTCTTGGCATATGTCATATTATTGTCGATTTTTTAAAATTTATAAAAATGTATTTGTTGGTTTTAATATTAAAGATGGTAGAAAATATGAAACATTTTGGGTGTAAGAATAGATACACAAACTCTTATCCAAAATCTTTGGAAGCAGGCACATATTGAAATTTTTTATTTTTTTTGATTTTCAAACGATTGTCCAGATAATGTTTATAGAATAAGCATTTAAGTCATTTGTCAACCATATTTTGGCAGTTCTTACTAATATTTTCAATCCTTAAATTTAAAAAGAAAATCACCAAAAATGTTTTTAAAAAAATCCATAAGCAGCAGAGACCTATCTGAATAGTGGGAGCATTGTCGGTACAAATGTGCAATATGAATTGAGCAAAAGCCATCTGAAAATAACTTTAATTTTTTTCAGGTTTTTTTCTTTTTTCTGACTGCTTTACTATAATGAGCTAATGAAAAGGGGAGAAAAAATGTTTACACTCTCAGGTGATTGGAATATTGAGCTGAAATCTTTATTTTGTCCATTGGGGTAAATTGTTCTAGTTCCATGTGACATGCCTCTTTTGGATTTTTCCATATGTTATCAAATTTCAAAGTTATTGTTCACTTCTGTTGTACCCAGACATTGAACTTACAACTCCAATTTCTGGATTCTACCAATGCTTTTGTCCTTGAAGACAGTATTGTATGAATATTTGGAACTTATAAACCTAATGTCTCAATAAACAATTTTTTCTTTTTTTTTTTTTTTTTACCAGAACTCATATATATAATTTTGTTTTTATTGTTTTTATCTAGCACTTAGTATTACTGGTTCCTATATTGCATTAATTTTTATGCCTAGCTGGATTAGAATTTTGTGATCTACCATATGTACTAACTTAAGTTTTCAAATTTTTCAGTGATATTTTCTGTTTATTATTTCAACTTTTCTCTCCATATCTGGTTAACTATTTTCTCTGGCGTTGTGGCTTTACAGTGTTTCTGCAGTCTTTTCTTAAGGGAGCAGCCTGTTTCTCTTTTATATTTCTTACCACAGCTGCAAAGGATGTCACACAAACATTCAGTAATCATGTTCTCCTCTATGAGAGAAATAAAGATTCAGTTTGAAATTTCAATCACCTAAAGAAGGTTGGAGCATACAATGGCCAAAACATTGTGAATATGGCAATAAGAACAACAGTCTAAACAATTTAAATAGTCATTATTTACATTGTTCAGACTGTTATCCTTATTTCTATTGCCATGTTTACAATGTTTTGGCTGTTGTACATTCCAGTCTTCTTCAGGTGCTAGGAATTTCAAACCAAACTCTTTAATTTGATCACTGGGATATATCATTCTCATTCCATATGTGATGCCACTTCCAGTAGCCATGTAGTTCCATGTATGGTGCCACTTCTAGTAGGCATGTAGTTGTTTCCCTTTAACTCAACTCTAAGTTATTTATTCGCCACTGTTGTAGCTAGGTATTGAACTCACAACTCTTTGGGTCATGTTACTGGAACTAACCAACACCTATATCCACTGTGCCATGTGTGAACAACTAACTTAGAGGGTTAAAGGGAAATAACTACATGGCTACTCACCCATTCATTGGTGACAAAAACAAACAGAAGAGTTCGTGTGGACCCCAGTTGAGAATTTATAGTCTTTTAGATCCACCAAAGAAAATTAAGAGGAAAAGAGATCCATGGGTAAAAAAAAAAGGTTGAGATCTGTTATTTTAAACAGATGACGTTTCCTATTTGTCAATGAATACTACACAATTTTCTTAGAGGTGAAGAAGAGTCCTGAAGCAACTGTAACATGGATCTACAGAAGAATGCTGAAAATACTATGAACCGAACATGTGGGCAATGACAATTTTACAGAAAATAGAAATGAAAAGGACATTTATACTTCAACATCAATAAGAAATCATTGAAGGCACATAATAGGAAAGAGGGCTTGGAAAATTTGATACTCACAAGACAGGTTGAAGGTAAGAGTTAGAAAGGAGAATTATACATAACTTCCCTAATGAGATTGAGTAAATGGATGGCAGAGCAAGGTTAAGGAGAGATAAATGAAAGACAAAATTTATTGTGCTTTACTAAGAACAGGAAATTGTAGAAAATCATGATTCTTAACATTCTGAAGAACCCAGCATATAGAAGAAGAAACAGAAAAATCAATTATTTAATGCCCAAGACAACTGTAAACAGATCATATCACTCAGTTTTTGGTTTTGTTAGTAATCTTTACCATTCCTGTGAGAATTTTGATGTTTACCATTTTAAAAAAAAACAAAAAATGATCACCTTTTATTTGTTCAGTATTGACTGACAAACAATTGTTTTTATCCAATATTTGTGATCATTCCTTTTTTTTTTTTTTTTTTTTTTTTTTTGGCTCACCAATCCTCTCAACTTTATCTTTCCAAATGTTCAGAAAAAAAATTTTTCTTCAAATTAATGTTTTCCAATTTTCTTCAAACGATGTGCATTGTGGTACACTAGATATCAGCTCAAAATGAAAACTTGGAGAGCTGAGTTCCAATTCGAGTCAGGTTCATTTCATTTACTCTCATGCAAAAATACCCTTAGGAAATTTATGAATCTATCTCTTCTACTGTCTCCCAGCCATGAATTAAATAGCAAGACAGACTGGATCCTGTAGATTTTGTTAACAACTGGTTTACTGCAGGAAAATCTGAGTCAAAGACTCATGATGACCCAAGTGTATATCGCATATCATGCTTAACTAACTACAACTAATATTTTTATTTTAGTATCTGTAAAAGTAAAAATGGGATGTAAAATTGATTAATTTAATTATGTTTTATTCTCAAATGAGTGATTTTGGTGATTAGATCATGCTGATTGAGTTTGCTCACTTTTCCCTCTTCTCATTGCTAAGGATCAGGAGCATGGACAGATGCACTAATGTTTTCTTTTGCCTCTTTTTTCATACCATGACCATGCCTTCCACTATCAGTCTTGTTTCAACTTTGTTTTCCTCTCGGTCTCCTGCCCCCTCCAGGATTTAGGTATGAATGTTCTCAACCCTGATTGGTCAGTCAGTTAAGTGCCATACGTGATACACGATTGGGTGATCATGTCTCTTTTGAAACATGACTGACTGGGTAGAAGATTATCCTACAGTAAGTTGTCATTGCTTTCTGTGGTAGACTGGTTGCCGACCAAGGCTATAGAACCCAATCTGTCTTATTATTTAACCCATAACTGGAGAGAAGAAATGGATTAATAACTTTCCCTAGGTTATTTGTGCATAAGTGTATGCAAGGAATTTAACTGGAATTCAAACTCGTCTCCCCTATTTGTTGTTCCATGATCAGATTGACAAAATATTAGTTTTGCTTCCTTATGATTGTGACTAACTGATTCTCTGTTCTGATCTTTTCAAGGAAATTTTTGTTTGTTTTGTGGTTCCTCCAGCTGATGTGCAATAGTATATTGTCACTAAAGACATCAGATTCCTTATTGAACATATAGTCACAAAGATTACATGTATAAAACGGTGTTGACTATGTTATGTAATAGGGTACATTGAAAGTATTTTCTAAATTTCATTCAAGACTTTATACAGTTTTTATATTTATCTCATTACTCTAAATATGGCTGCTTTCAATAATCCTTGGTTTTCCTAAACATTTTGTGCTAATGTTTAGTTCCTTCTCAAATCTGAATTTTTAAAACTTAATTGGCAAATTATTTATCTATATTTCTACGATGAGACATTTACATTATTTGGACTGTTGTCCTCATCTTTACTATCATATTCACAATGCCTTGACTGTTAAGCGCTTAAAGAGTTGAGTTAAATGGAGATAACTAAGGTGTCCAGAAGTGGCATGACTCATGGAATGAGAACAATCTATCCCCAGTGATCAAAATAAAGGATTCAGTTCATAATTCCAGTTGCTTAAAGATGGTCAGAGGCTGTTAAGGTTAAAACATTGTATGACAACTGTCTGAACAATGTAAATAATGACAATTTACTCTTGTCCACTCTAGGTTTTTATTTCGAAGAAACTGCTCTAAAATTCCACTCTTAAACTAGTTTGGAGCTTATATCTTTTTTTCTTCTCATTTTCATATTTCTGTGAGCAGCTTTGTGTTTTGGTTAAAATATTTATTTGTTGCTGAAATCTCAGTTTTTAAAACAAAACATAGCAGAATTTCATTTAGTTTAAAATTTGATATATTTATTGGGAAAGAGATTTGTTAAAGACACAGCATTTGTAGATATAGAAATTGTGGACATAAGGATCAACATTGCATAATGACTATGAGTTTACTTCTTGCCTCTTCAGGCCTAGCTTGAGGTATGAATCCAACACAAACCTGCATAGTCAGTATATCTACCCACAATTTTTCTCTTTACATACATACATACATACATATATATATATATATATATATATATATATATATATTTTCTAGACATATTCTATTAAATATAAGAGACAATGAATGTCTATTATGTTTAATCATGAGCCGTTCTAAACGTCGTATTTTTGTTTTAATTTCAGTTGAAAATAAAGACAAAAATTCTCCAACATTTGGATAATTATTTATTGGTTTTCTTCTAAGCTTTCGGCTCACATGAGCCATCTTCAGAGAGGTAGTTTAAACTGAAATATTATAAAATCCACCATCACCGACGATTTTATTTTGTGTTGACATAAAACTCCGCTTGGCAACGGCAAGCTATTTTGTTTCAACACTTCTTGTGTCTTGTCAAGTGATGTGGTTCACAAGAAGTGTTGAAACAATAGCTACTTTTGTAGTGATATTATAACATATCCATGTTATAATTTCGGAATAAATATTATTAGCTCTACTTTGTATTGAGCACTTTTTTAAGAATAGTGTTTCTTTGGATAAGGAATATTATTCTATCCATATGTATCCTGTACTCGTGTGTGTGTGTGTATATATATATATATATATATACACACACACGGCAGTGAATTTACATATCCTTTAAAGAACTGTGTTCTTGATCAATACAAATTCATAAATAATTAAATTAGTTATACTACTACATGTTTAAGAAGAATCACATTACATCTCTCTGACCTTAGCTCGATTAGGTCTCATTTAAATACACGTGGGGACCACCAAATTCTGTCCATAACATTCTCATTGATAAGAACACATGAAAAATTACATAAAAAACTTAACCACAGCACCTTGTCTGTCATTTTTAGTGAAAATTGCATAAGAGGGATTGCTTCTAAATATATCTATATATAAAAGGCAAGATATTTGTGTGTGTGTGTGTGTGTGTGTGTGTGTGTGTGTGTGTGTGTGTGTGTATGTGTCTGTCTGTATGTCCTTTATACAAATCCACACTTTTTATCTGATTCTCACCAAACTTCCCACAAATATTCTCTAGGCTTCCAGTCAGGTCATGGGCTACTTAATTTTTTTTTTATTCCCCCCCCCCTGTCGGAAATTGATACCCTGATATCCGATCAGCTTTGAGCAAGATCAGGATTTCAGCCTTTCTATCATGGTTCTTACTGCAGAATTTGCTCTAACTTGGTAAAATTATAGTTTTTAATCTCAAACATTAGTAGATATTCTCAGACGACTCATTTTCCCCAATATTGGAAATTGATACACCCGATATTCTATCGGATCTGATCCAAAAATGATATTTTCGCCAATTTTACTCCCGATGGGTACAATAAGTTTTCATGGACTTACTTAGGTTAGTTTATCCTTGGATGACTTATTTGACTCCAAAATTAGAAATCGATACCCTGATATCCTATCAGGTCTGATCAAAATCAGGTTTTCAGCCCTTTTATTTTGGTTTTTGCTTTGCGTTTTGCTCTAAGTAGGTATAATTTTAGTTCTTAGTCACAGCTATGATACCATTTACTCAGAGGACTTATTTAGCCTTCAAAATTCAGTTTGCGACATTAAACTTATTTGACATCGATAACAGAAATCAAAATTTGACTTGCATCCATTCATTTTTCTTTCAATCTACGGTTTCACTTTGACTAGAAAAAACTATTGCTTTTTAGTCTTTCGTGCCAACGTCCAAAGAGTCTGAGCTCCAGGACCAAAGATTAGTTTTAAAGCTTTCATTACACCCGAGCAACGCCAGACAATACTGCTAGTATATATGTATATTGTTGAATTGTGATAGTTTTTGGTGCCAAGATTGTTGTTTTTACTGCAGTTTTACTGATTACAAGTATTTTGGCAAGTAGATTTGTTTATGATAAATTGCTTGATATCAGGATGGAGATAGTGGTGATAGTTTCAGTGCAAATAATTTGTCACTTAAACTGAGCAGATTCATGCTGACTTCACATTTTAATGAGGACATCATTATGATGTCTTCATTCATTGAGGATGCTATTTCATTATATATATATAACAAAATTAAGAATTATTATTATTTTTATTATTATTGAAGATAATTACAAATATGCAAACTACTAGAGTTCCACCCCAGGGTAATATAGAACATGACAAGTGTTCCATAGAATTTATACTAAACTATTTGATTATTTTTACTATCTAATCAACAAATGGAAAATTTCAAGATGAGCATGATCTGCATCATGTTATGTTTCAGTTGCATTTCATTCACACAACTGCATTTCGTTTACTTTGCTGTTTTTATTTTCAGTATAACTGCTATTTTTGATACAAGTTACATTTGTACGGAGGCTTGTATTTTTCATATTTTCTTAGGAAATTCAGTCATCCAGGTATTTTATGTCAAAAATCTGAAGATCCGGATTCCAAACAATGATAAAATTAGAATAAAGAAACATGGCTGTGCCTGTTAAATAATTTGTATTTAGAAAAATGAATTCAGAAGGGTTAAACAAAAATATTAAAAAGACTTTTATTCAGTTAATCTTTGAGTTGTTGGTACCCCAAAAACAGCTGTAGCTTAGAAAAAACTTTGAAAGATTTCATCTGCAGTGTGTGTGTGTGGGGGCATTATGGTTATTGAAGATTCATTGACTGTCTTCGATGTTGGAGATGATTCCTTTGAAGTCAATGACATGTTTCTTTCAGCACGCTCTGGTAGGAGACAGTCATATATCTATATTCTCTTGTATTCGACTTGGAGAAAGCTGGTTCTCTGATGTCTGAATGACCTGGAGATAACCACATCACTCCTTTGAAAGTTGAAATCTGTAGGTTTTTATAAGAAATCTTTCTCAAAACTTGGCTTTAGAAAAATATGGTTTTAGTTTTCTCTGATGTAAATACTACTGTTTCGAAAAGGGTAGGCTGAACTCTAACCTTGATAGGTAATCTTGCAAGAGATGGTGTCTTGAAAATATTTCTGAGTTTCTGGTTGGTGTTAGTAAGGGCAGACAACTGTAAAACTAGCTCTAATATTTTATGATGGTTCAATTAATTCTGATTGGTTAGACCATATAAAACATGGGCCCAGTTTATCAGAGATAATTTAAGGAAGATGAGATTACAGCCAGGCCTTACACAAAATTGAGCAGCCTGGAAAAGAGCAATCAGAACCTGTCCGACCAATGTGAGCATGGAAATGAACATTAAATGATGATGAAGATTCAAATATTTCACAGTTTTTAACTAACAGATCAGTCAGTTAAGTGCCATACATGAAACATGCTTGGGCGATCATGTCTCTTTCAAGACATGACTGACTGGGCAGAAGATTATCCTGCAGTAGGTTGCCATTGCTTTCTGCTGTAGACTGGTTGCCAGCCAAGGCTATAGAATCCAATCTGTCCTGTTATTTAACTCATAACTGGAAGGAAGAGACGGATTAATACCTTTCCCAAGGGTATTTGCGTGTAAGTGAATGCAGTAAATTCAACTGGAATTTGAACTCGGCTCCCCAATTTCTCGTTCCGAGCTGATATCGAATGCACCACAATGTTTGATTTAAATAGTATATATTGTATTGTGGAAACTTTTTGCGCATGTTTTTAATATTGTTTGTTATTAACTAGAAAAGAACACTTGGTTGCGTTTTAATGTGGTGTGTGTGTATATATATATATATATATATATATATATATATATATATTATTGTATTAGAAATAGGGTTTATTTCTTCTACTTGTATGTAATTATTAAACAACATGAAAGACACACATACACTGTTAATGATCTCAGTTATTTCCCAAGATGCATTATCAGAATTTAAAAGTTCATATTCAGTACATGTTTATTTCATCTATATAAAATTGAACACTGAAGCCAACTACAAGCGGTGACAGTCTGTTTCATGCTTGAATGCAATCTTCAGGTCATGGTGCTGACCTTAGGGCACAATTTTACATTTATATGTGCTCTGTTTCTGATCAGAGGATGAAACACATTGGCTAAAGTATGTTTTTTTTGTCTTTACTCATATATATATATATATATATATATATATATATATATATATAAGTATTTGTCTGGTGTTAAAACAGTGCTCAGTGTGATATAGCAGAGCTATAATTCATATATTAATAAATATGTGTTATTTTACATCTATAGCATGACTCAACATTTCACGCACTCCACAATCAGGTGTTATCATTGCAGAGTATATAGATATAGAATAATATATATGTGTGTGTGTGTGTCTGCTGTTGGATCCTCATTCCATATTTTCAGCCTGACAATTTTCACCACTTTATTCCAAATCTTCAGGGAATATTGCATGGTTTTACTGCCTAGTTGAAATTATATAGACTTTTGAGGTTAAGCTCTTTGAATGATCAACTTTTAAAGATGCTTTTCTGTTGTCTATTGTATTCACATAAGACATTTGTGATAAAAAAACAATAACAAAATAAATTCATGGCTTATTAAGAATGACTTATTAAAAATTTAAAATCAGTGAAAACTATTCCTCAGGAGTGAGCTGAAGATTTGTAGAACGGAGACAGCAGTATGATTGTAGATTTGTTCTCCCATCTTGTATAATTTTTTTTCACTGAATTAAGCCAGAGATTTTTAATAAAATATATGCTAAACTATTAGGTTGTCCCAAAAGTTTGTAAACACTTGCAAAATGGGTTTATCTGGCCCAGCACAATCGAGACAAGTGATGGGTTCAGAAAGGGCAAGAGACACCGTCGGTTCCAAAACAAGATCGATTCGGCAAGAAAGTCATGTGCATTTGGTGGAACTTTGAAGGAATCATACATTTTGAGTTGGTTCCGAATGGTCATGCCACCAGTGCCAAACTTTACTGTCAGCAACTTGAGTGGGTCTACAAAAAGTTGAAGTAAAAGTTCCCAGCTCTGATCAACCGAAAGCCCACTGTGATGCAGCAGGACAATGCCAAGCCACACACCGCCAGGAAGACCAAAGACAAGTTTGAAGAGCTGGATGGCATTGAGGTTCTGCCACATCCAGCCTACAGTTCTGACTGTGCTCCATCAGATTACTGCCTTTTCCGCTCAATGCAACACTTTTTGAAGGGCCACCGATTTGACGTGTTTGATGAAGTTGGGGAAGCATGTCAAGAATTCTTTGATTTGAAGCCAGCTGAATGGTACTTTGACCAGATCTGAAAGCTTGCAGATCGATGGCAGCAAGTCTTGGAAAATGATGGTCTTTATTTTGAGCAATAATTTTTGTTGTTTTTGCGAGTCAAATTTCAATTTTTTGCAAGTGTTTATGAACTTTTGGGACAACTAATACTACTACTGTAGTTAGCATTCTAACTCATCATGAGGTGATAAAAAGTTTTAATACCATTAAATGATGACTTACATTTATAGGAGAAGTGAATAAATTGGGATATGTGTTGTGGTGCAGTGGATGTTGTCTTGGAATGAGAAATCAGGAAGCCGAGTTTGAATTTCAGTTGAATTCACTTACATGCAAATACCCTTGGGAAAAGTATTATTCCGTCCCTTCCCTTCAGTTATGGATTAGATAACAGTCTACCGCAGAAAGTAATGGCAACCTACTGTGGGCTAATCTTCTGCCCAGTCAGTCATGTCTTTTTCGAGACACGTGTATCACGTATGGCACTTAACTGACCAACTGACTAAATAAATTGGCTCTAAATTAGTTGAATTCCAGTGTATGTAAAACTTACTTGTGACTTCTTGTTCAATTTGCAATGTAAACATCTGTTAAACTATACTTCCATTTTTTTATTTTTTTAAAAATTGTATGATCCCAAACAGGCAATAATGCCACTAAGTCGCAGGGGCTTACAGGAAAGTGAAAGAGAATTAGAAGACTTACATGAGAAGAAGTGAAGAAAAGGAACAGGATTCAGGAAGACAGAAGATGCTGATGTTGCATTTAAATCCTTTCAGATTACAGGTAATCAGAAGGGAGTTCGACAAACAAGTAAAGGAACTATTAGAATAGAACTGACAGTTGCATCTAACTAGTATAAAAATAAAATGAAGATCTAGTTACTAATCTAGTAGCACACTTGAATTCATGCAGTTGAGGTATGAAGAAAAACAGCTCATCAGAACAATTGCTATGAATATATTTATAGAAAAGACAGAGGGAAGCCATATTGTGTCAATGGGAAAGTGACTACAAGTCAAAATGTCTGGCCAGGATCAATTACCTTATAGATCTTTTTTCTGAATTTTGTTAAGAATCTCAAGATATATTGTAGAAACACTAGACCAGATATGATAGCAGTGTTCAATACACAGACGTATAGTAGATTTATAAATGTGCAAGAGGAATTCTGAGGGGATGAATTGTCTGTCACAGAGAACCAGTTTTCCTAGCAGTAGACCTAGCAAGTGATTCAAATTTATCACTCCATTTCATATCAGTGAAAAACTTGAATCTACGAAGGTACCAAGTGTTGTTATATTAGAGTTTCTCATCAGCTATCCTGTTAGAAGTCAAAAAAGGTTCTGTTTTGATTAAATTACAGCACTTTTGTTTTAAAGACATTAAAATATATGAGCTATTTCTTGTCCCATTGATTAGAGGGCCTTAAAGACTAATGACAACAGCAACAATTAACAAGGATAGCACTTATAATTTAAATAGAAAATGTTGACTTTTCACACACAGGTTAGTTAAGTGCCATACTTGATACATGCTTAAGTGATCATTTTTCAAAAAAGACAGGAATGAAGATTTTCCAGCAGTTTGTTGACATTACTTCCTGTGGTAGACTAGTTGCCAACCAAGGCTATAGAACCAAATCTTCCTTGTTATTTGACCCAGAACTGAAGACTGATTAATACCCTTCCCAAGGATATTTGCATGTGAGTGAGTGCAACAAATTCAATTGAAATTTGAACCTGACTTTCTGATTTCTAATTCCAAGTTGCTGTCCTCTGTGCCACAATGCACATCCTACTTCAAATGAAAGGTTAACAATGAAAATCCCTCTCAATGCTGGAAAGAATAACCATGGACTTGAGAGACCCATTTTCTTGATATATTGTTTTAATGGAAAGATCTTATAAATTTCAACTGATGGCATCACTAAATGTTTGGTCAATAAATACTAATTCTTTCTGTATAAGGAAATGGCTACTATCGCTATTTACTTTATAAATCAATCAACCCATTCACTTGGTTGCATTATTGAAATGTTACTAATAAAAATTATAAGTAAAATAAAAACTAAATACTTGAACTTACAAATTGTTAACTATTTGAAGATTAAAACTAACTATATTACATAGTGGTACCGATGTTGTAATATTTGGCAGAACAGCAGAAAACTTGTTGAGAGGAAGAGTGAGTTGATACCAGGTGTTAATGCAAAAATAAAAAATATTTTCCTTTGCAAGAGAGAAAATTCACTAAATATTCCTGTGACCTTGTATGAAAATGTGAAGATGCTCCAAAGGTTTTTTATTTTTTAGGAATAACACCATATCGCTGTAAAACAATATTTTTGTAACAAAAGTAGCAACACTATATTTTAGATATATATAGATTTAGATTTAGTGAAATGGCTTCCAGTATATTATCTTTTAGTTTACACTTGTTGACTGTTAGTATATATTTCAGCTTAGACATGAGGGGTGTGCTGAAAAGTTATCAACCACTTCCACAAAATGAGTCTCAGACTGAACATAAGATTATTTCTTGAAGGGCCTCACAGTGATCTTCCATAATAGTCAAGTGCACATTATTGTGGTACAGTGGATATTGGCTTGGATCAAGAAATCAGAGAATTGAGTTCAAATTCTATTGGAATTCCTTGCATTTACTTACAAGCAAATAGCCTTGAGAAAGGTATTAATTCATCTCTCCACTCCAGATATGGGTCAAATAACAGGACGGATTGGGTTTTATAGCTTTGATTGGTAACCAGTCTATCACAGAAAGTAATGGCAACCTACTGCAAGGAAATCTTCTGCCCAGTTAGTCATGTCTCTTTTGAGACATGATCACCCAAGCGTGTATCACATATGGCACTTAACTGACTGTACATTTCTGCTTTTTGATTCAGCTGAATGATTTTTCAGCTCCTCTATGAAACTGTATTAATGTTATTTGTATTTTTGAGAAAGATTAAAACAAAATTTCATATTTCTAATTAAAAAAAAAATGTTTTAATTTCAGAAACCCTGTTTGGAGTGATGTCAATATTCCTGAAAAGATACAAAATTTTGCCTCCAATTCATTTAAGCATGTTTTGGGGAGGTTTTACAGTGTTACAAATTCAACACCCACAAAAAACATACAGATCTAGATCATGATTTTCTGATATACAATGATAGTTATGTCAGAAACTGATATTTGGCACCCTATAAAGGTTGCCATAAGTGAGTAATGAAAAATTAATATATGAAAAAAACATTTTAAATATCTTTGCAAGAATTTTTTTTATATTTTGTAGATTGAAATTTCCAGTTGAATTCCTTGCATTCACTTATGCACAAATACCCTTGGGAAAGGTGTTAATCCATCTCTTCCTTCAAGTTATTGGTTAAATAACAGGGCAGATTGAGTTCTATATCCTTGGCTGGCTACCAGTCTACTGCAGAAAGCAATGGCAACCTACTGCGGGATAATCTTCTACCCAGTCAGTCATGTCTTTTGAGACATGATCGCTGAAAGCGTGTATCACATATGGCACTTAACTGAGATTGAAATTGTTTTAGCATTTGAGAACTTGAAAGTAAATAAAATAAGAATTTGTTTCAGACATTTTTGTTTGCATTGTTGAAGTTGAGGTATCAGAGAGAGAAAAGTCGGAAAATATGTCAAAAAATTGTGTGGACTTCAGTTTGTGTTAGAGAGCCCCGAAATGTATTTGATATAGATCACTTTTGAAAGTGACAAATTAAATGTCTGTTACTTGGCATATTCAGTTCAATAACATTCCTATGACTTAGCAAAATGATTCAGAAAAGTGAACCATCTGGAAATGATTGTTTGAAATTTATTAAAATTAAAAAATGATCATAACTCCATAAATAATTGAGGTTTGAACAAAGTTAGACCAGTATTTACATTATTTGGACTATTGTCCTCGTCTTTGTTGCCATTTGTACGATATTTCGGCTGTTATGCGCTTCGGCCTTCTTCAGATGCTAAGAATTTTGAACCAAACCCTTTATTACAATCACTGGGGTATATGAACTCCATTCCTTGCATAGTATTGCCTTGAAATTCCTAGCAACTGAAGAAGGCCAGAGCATACAACAGCCAAAACATTTTACAAATAGCAACAAATATGAGGACAATAGTCCAAATAATATAAATAGTACCACATCTCAGAAATATACACAAATACTAAAGTTAGACCAGTTTTTAAATTCTGAGACAGTCTACATTCAGACTAGATAAAGCACTTATCCTTTTGGAAATGTTCATAGCTTGATAAATATGTAGAGTTCAGACAAAACAAAATTAGACCATTTCTGAAATCCCAAGACTGTCTACTTTCAGACTAGATATAGCACAAATCACTTAGGAAATGGCTGCTTACAAAATCAATATCTCAGTGACTGAACATGTCATATTCTTCATTTTTATATTTCCAAGAATTCTTGATGGTGGTCTTGTAACTTTTCAGCGCCTTTCAATTTACATACGTGAGCAAATTACCAGATTCTGGTTTCATATCTTAAAACTTTGTCTTACAGTTTGTGGCAGAGATACTTACTGCATACCTCTCACATAATAGTAAAACATTAGTGCAAATATGGTCTTCCTCTAGCTAATGTCTTATGTTGGAGGTGTTTCTTCCATACATTGTCAATCTAAGTAATTCAAATACAATGTTAATAATTAAATTTTTTAACTTACATTTCTTTAATTTTATTTTCACAGTTTAATTTCAACTTCCTGGTCATTATTCCACTTAGGCTCAATTAGTTATGTGCTAAGGTATATAAATAATGGCTATGTTTGAATTAATATAACTGGTTAGTTTTTGTAGCCTAATTGGTAAGGCAGCTGCTAAAGAAATGTAGACTTCTAGAGAACTCGGTTAATCAGGGGCTTATTCTTTTGTTTCTGATTCACACTCTTTATTTAATGGTCATTGATTGATTATCTGACTGATGTGATGAAATAAAATATGTTTATATCAGAAGTAGATTTTATTAAACAAAACTTTTATTGATTGTTATTATTATGGATACAGGCATTCCTCAGTTTAAGACACTTTGCAAGTCAGTTGGCATAATTTTCTAAATGCTTTGGTTCTTTTTGTTAAAAATAATGTATTTTTAGGAGAATGTATGCTTTTTCTTTTAAACCTAAAGCTACTGTACACTTAATCAAGTATGATGTAAACATTTTTTTTTTCATGCCTTGGGAAAGCAAAAGAATGAATGTGACTTGCTTCACAATAAATTTTTCTTGAACTACACCTGTAATATCTCCTAGGTATACACAGAAAAACAAGGCAGTGTTAACAGCTGGAGATGGAGGGATAATGCTGACTGTATTTCTGCACAAGCTTCAGGTGAACCTTTGTCAGCAATTTTTCACATTTATCACTTCTCACTGACTTTGTCTCAACACCATTGTTACCCTTGCCAAGCTTAAGTCATTCTCTATACTAACAAACTAAAGAGTTTGCATGTAGAAAAGAATTTCATTAAATTCATATTTTGTTTTCTTATATTTTTAACAGTTTCCAACACTGAATATGAATATAAAAGTTAGAAAGAAACGAACTGTCAATGCTTATGAATTTCAAAAAGTATTATAACCAACATAAAATGACTATATAAGTCAGTTCTCTGTGTAGGGCCCAGAAGTTTTTTCCGTCTAAATCTATCCTGCACATATATAAATCTACCATCCGCCCGTGCATTGAATACTGCTGCCATATCTGGTCGGGTGCCCCTGCTATTCTCCTCGGGCTTCTTGATAAGGTTCAGAGGAGGGTCTGTAATGTGATAGGTACCGACTTGGCAGACCGCTTGCAGTCTCTTTCCCATCGGCGCGACGTGGCTTCCCTGTGTCTCTTCTATAAATACTTTCACGGCTTCTGCTCCGATGAACTTAGATCACTGGTGCCCCCTAAATACGAATTTGCACGAGATACTAGATTAGCAACTAGATCCCACCCTTTTACAGTGAAATCAATAAAATGAAACCGCAACTTCTACTCCAACAGTTTCTTTCCTCGCACTTCCCGACTGTGGAATTCCCTTCCACACAATTGCTTCCCCGATGGCTACAATCTCCAGGAGTTTAAATGTAAGGTCAAATGACACCTCCTAACACACTAACCTGCTCTCATTTTATCAAACACTCTTCCCATCTGCCCAACCCTCATCCTCGGTATCCTTACTCATCTGTCATCTTCCTCCTGACATTCCCTATGTCTAACCACTCCTTCTCTTTACCTTCCCCTATGTAGCCCCATGCACAATAGTGGCAGTGGAATGCCTTGCTTGGGGTGAGATGATTAAAAAAAAAAAAAAATGTATTCTGCAAATGCATTACTTGGAATTTGATTACAGAAATGTGTCATTGTTGGGTTGCTGCACAGACCAGACACCAGGTGCATTGACAGGGTACAGTTTCTTACAGTCAAACATTTGTGGTTTAAAAATTACTCTTCAATCAGGTTTTTACCCTCAAGTAAAAAAACAAAATGATTTCTTTCAACAAAGCAGATTTTATTCTTGGGTTGTAATGTCCTGCTGTAACTGAGTGAAGTAGTCCCTTCTATGTGCCTTTTTGCAGAATGGTCATTTATATAGATAAGTTTTCTTTGTCTTGTCATCTTGATATAAAAAGTGTAATTTATTTTCCTTCTGTGATTTTCTCTCATTGTGCCTCTTACTCTGTACTTTTAAGTTAAATTCACCTTCTGGTAACCATTGGTTAAAAGTAAATGTTCCTCATTCATTTTTGCAATAGGTCAAGCTGTTTTCATTTTAACAAAAACTATGCTGACTGATATTGTTATATCATCAATGATTCTAATATAGAAAAGCATTGCAAATTATTTTGATATAGAATTGTGTTGTTATGGATTTCACTATAGAAACTCTTTGAAAGTCAAAAAGGGAATAGTCAAAAGTCAGAAATTAATGTAAAAGTTACTGAAAGAATAGCATTCCTAATTATCAAAGATCAGTAAAGTATGTAGAGCCATTTGGTTATGATATTTCTTGATTTATAGAAATATTTAACGTACGGCATATTACTTAAAATTCAACTTTTTTTTTTCCACACAAATATTAGCAGTTCAATTACAGTAGCCTTCAAACTACAATTTTACTTGTAGAAAATATGTTGACTGCTTGAAAACAAACATTTAAAAGCTATTGACTAATGATTCATCTCTGTTGCATACCTACCTATATACAGGAATGGTATATTTCTATTCTCATAAAAATCATGGATACTATAGCGGTAGAGGAAAGTGATTATACTGATTAGCAGTTCACCAGCAATGTATCTACTTCATGCGGCATCTTGTACTTGTTGATATACTATTATTCCTAACCTCAATTTTGGGGATTACTCCTGCAGCAACCTTTTAGGGTTGCAACAGTCTCTTATTATGCATCTTTCTATTGAATTAAGAGAGGTCGAGTTAGGTTACGCATTGCGAAACAAACAGGACAAATTCTGGATGACAAAATGTGAAACAATTTGGAAACAATTTGCAGTGTATACTGACTTCTGAAATCTTTAATAAAAAAGAAATCTCAATGTCACTTTCAGTCAAGTGTGATTCTACAGAAGGATGCTGAGAACACCATGCTCTGAATATGTGAGTGATGACAAAGTTTTAAAGAAAACTGAAACAAAAAGGACACTCATACTTAACATCAGAAAGTAATAGTTGAAATTCCTAGGATACACAATGAGAAAAAAAGGCTTGGAGAGTTTGATGCTGATAGGACATATTGAAGGCAGGACAACAATTCATGATCTACCTAATGAGCTTGTGTAAATGGATGGCAAAACAGGATTTATGATAGTTAAGTGCCATACGTGATACACGTTTTGGGCGATCATGTCTCAAAAGAGACATGACTGACTGGGCAGAAGATTATCCTGCAGTATGTTGCCATTGTTTTCTGCAGTAGACTGGTTGCCAGAACTCAATCTGTCCTATTATTTAACCCATAACTGGAGAGAAGAGATGGATTAATACCTTTACTAAGGGCATTTGTGTGTAAGTGAATGCAAGCAATTCAACTGAAATTTGAACTTGGCACCCTGGTTTGTCATTCCAAGTTGATATCTACTCAAGAAAAAAAAGCTACAAAAGACAGGAAATTATGGAGAGCTATGATCAATAACATTCTGAAGGTACATAGCACATAGAAGAAAAAAAAATAACAAAGTCTGGTTCCTTGACTTAAATGTCATCTGTGATTTATCCTACTGATTTTCTGAAAGTAATGTTTTTGTCTCTCTATCTTTTCATTTTTTTTATTCATTTTGCACATATTTTTATCTTTAATTGGCTCTGAAGAGAAAAGATTGGTAACCAGTTATCCCTATTTTTGTTACATTTTTCAATCCACCACTGTGTAATTTTTTTCTTATCTTTACTCATTGTTTTATATATGTACTAGCAGTATAGCCCGGCGTTACTCAGGTGTAATGAAAGCTTTAAAACTAATCCATGGTCCTGGAGCTCAGACTCTTTGGATGTTGGCAGAAAAGATTAAAAAGCAATAGTTGTTTCCAGTTAAAGTGAAACTGTAGACTGAAAAAAAGATGAATGGATGTAAGTCAAATTTTGATTTCCTGATATCGATATCAAATAAATTTTTTTCGTCGTAAACTGAATTTTGAAACTAATAAGTCCTCTGAGTAAATGGTATCATGGCTGAGACTAAGAACTAGAATTATACCTACTTAGAGCCAAACCCGAAGCAAAAACTAAAATAAAAGGGCTGAAAAAAATACAGGCAGATAAATGTACTCACACACAAACATCGTGCCTTTTATATATATATATATATATATATATATATATATATATATATAATCAGTTTTCTGCACTATTGTAAGAACTGCAACCATGAAACTTCTGAATATCGTTTCCTATGTCTTTGTCTATGAGTGTATCAAATTTGATTAAAATCGAACCACTTCTTCTATAACCCAATTTTTCGATTATCAATTTTCAATATTTATCTGGGGTACCTCAACACAAAACCTAGCTAAGAACACTCGCAGACGCTTATAGTGCAACTGTGTAAATTTTCAAGAAAATTGGTTCATCCGTTTTGGAGTCTATAGGTAACGGACACACACACACACACACACACACACACACACACACACAAAGTTCCATTTTGAAATAAGTTTAGATTAGATAAATATGTATGCTAATCACTTTAAATGTTATCTTTAATAGATACTTGTATTTGACAAGACTTTCCGGTTATTTATTAAACAGTATATTTATTCATTTCTCTTACAGAGAGCATAATTTTTACTTATAATAGGATTTCTGAAACACTTAAGCCAGTAAACGAAAATAGATGTACTGTTTAATAAATAGACGGTTGGTTCTACTCATATTTGAGTATTTACTAAAAATAACATGTGAAGTGATTAGCATATGAAATTTGTGTGTGTGTGTATATATATATATATATATATTTTTTACGGGCGCAATGTAGCTTCCGTGTGTCTTTTCTACAAATACTTTCACACCTTCTGCTCTGATGAACTTAGCTACCTGGTGCCCCGTATATATGAATTTACTCAAGCCACAAGATTAGAAACTAGGTCCTACCTTTTTACTGTGAAACCAATAAATTGTAAATGCAAATTCTACTCCAGCAGCTTCTTTTTTCGCACTTCCTCCCTGTAGAATTCTCTTCCATTTACATTTACTTGTTTCCCCGACAGCTACAATCTCCAAGAATTTAAATGTAAAGTCAATCGTCATCTCCTATCTCACTAACTTGCATCCTCTCTCTCATGCTTCTTTCTCTGTCCACTCTCATCAGTATTCTCATCCTTCTCTTACCCACTTCCTGACACCCCCTATAACCTGTCACTTTTTCTGATAACTTTTCTAAGTAACCCCCTGCAAAACAGTAGCAGTAAAATGCCTTGCTTAGGGCGATATGATTATAAATATATATATATATATATATATATATATATATATAGTTTTAAAATGTTTGTTTTTAAGGCTGTAAAAAAATTTCTACCTAACATAATTAAAAAGAAAATATCTAAATCAGTGACAGAAAATCAGATTCACTGAATAAATTCCTGCAAATTATCAAGTCATGTTAAAAGATGTTTATTTAGCACAACTGTTAAGATTAGTTAATGTCTGAATGAATTAAGTTTTTACTGAAATTTTTACTGAAATTTTTACTGAAATTTTAAAACAGCCTATAAAACTGTTAACTAAAATGTTTATTAGAAAAGATAAAGAGGAGATTGTCATTTACCATTCAACAGATTTTTAACAATTGTGTTTATTAAAACTTTCTGTTGAATAATCATTATCATTTTGAAAGATTAAACCATAACAATTTTCTCCTTTTTAGTTTAGCCAAATTGAACTTGACTCACCCAAATTTTTGTAAGACTAAGTGCAAGATAAGTAAAGTATTTCTAATGCTTATGATCATAGAAAAATTAGTTCTAGAAATATGTTGAATTTTTTAAATTTTATACTTTGTCAGAATTTTTCATTGAATAAATTTTATTTTATTGCACTTGCATATTTTTCATGTAAATAATTGATAATTCTAACTTACCAAGTTTCAAATCATTTGTTTCATGGCCATCCTTTTATCTTTTAGTCACTGCTTGCAACCTTGTATGTGAGCTAACTGAAAAGTTTTTCATTTTAAAATAGATGAATTTAAAGAAATATTGCTGAAGATCTTCATTAGAACATTTTTTGGATCCCCCCCAAAAAAAAAAAATGAATGCACCAAAAACTGTATCACATGACAAGAAATAATGATAATCTGCATTTCTCGCACTTTGCTGCAGTGAATTATTCCTTATACAATAAGTGTTTTGTTTCCATGACAACCACCATGCTGCAATAACATGGTGGCTATTTTGTGCTGTGCAGGGAATAAATGAAAAATATTCTGTTGAAATTCTATGAGACAAAACAGGCAAAAAATGAGAACTAAGCCAAAATAAATTTTTTATATATATATATATATATATATATATATATATAGTATTATGCAAAAGTATTAGGACAAGAACTACTATTTTATCTTTTATGAGGCATAAAATAAAGTTTAAAATCCCCCTTATCTTAACACTTTCGCATACTACCGACAATGTGCAAAAGTATTAGGACAGGGGTGATTTTCCTAAAAACCTCACTAAAATTCAAATACAAAGTAAATTGCTAATAAATATTGATTATTTAAAACTAGGTGTATAAGAAATGTATTAAAAAGAAGTTATATTTAATTTTCCCTATTTTCTATTAAGCAAGTTATTTTGAAACAACTCTATTAAACATCTATGGGATATTTTGGATAAAAAAATTGATAAATCTAACATTACTTCGCAAGACACACTTTGGGAACAAATACAAGCTGCTTGGTAGGAGATACCATTAGATACATTGAAGAAGCTTATGATGTCAATGCCTAACAGAATGAAGGCTGTGATCAAAGCAAAAGGCTAATATACTAAATATTAAATTTATTTTTTCTAACAAGTATTTTTTTTTTGTTAAAGCATTTGTTGAGTAAATCAAATAAAATTACTTTAATTAAATTGTTTATTTTCTGTCATTATGCCTCATAAAAGATAAAATAGTTCTTGTCCTCATACTTCTGCACAGTACTATGTGTGTGTGTGTGTGTATATATATATATATATATATATATATATTTTTTTTTTTTTTTTTTTAGAAAGTTTTTCCTGTTTTTGTGTGAATGGGTAGCTTTTAGTGATCTTCTGTATTCTTTCATTTGGTGTATATATGTGTTTTTGTTTTCCATGTTGACAATTTGTAAAAATATACTCAGTTTTAATCCGAGATTATGGACAGTATGGTTAAATAAAATGAAGACAAGAGGAAAACTGTATTTTAAATCGCCTACGCGTTTCGTCCGTGATGGACTTTTTCAAGGCAGAAAGACGAAATGAGTTTTATTCTAAATTACGTATCTATTAACAAAAGTAGTGTTGGTAACCACAAATACGCTCATAAATCATTTAAAAAAATTAACGGAATATTTCAGTTTTTAGAATTTTTTTTAAAAAAATTCTAAAAACTGAAATATTCTGTTAATTTTTTTAAAAACAGGAAAAACTTTCTAAAAAAATGCATTGAGGAAAAAAATAATTCCACAATGTTCACATATATATATATATATATATATATATATATATATATAATATGATGGTAAAATGTGAATGATACTTGATGTATGGCCAATTTTATTATAAGTAAATGTTTTTGACTTAGGAGATTTATAATTTATTTCACAGAAATCAGTTCTTTAAATAATTTTGGGATGTTTAAACCAGAGATATATTTTAAATAATATTCATAATGTAATTGCTAATGTTAATCTTGATTTAATTTCTGGATTTTGAAATTTATAGCTTTGATTCAAACCAAAAGCTACTCTTAAATTTTATTAGGCAAATCAATATTTTCACATAAAATTGGAATTAAAAAATATTTAGAATAATCAGTGTATATTTAGATTTTTATGATAAATATCTCATGTAAAATTCAGCTTATGATATGATTTTATTAGGAAAATTTACAATAAAATACATAATGTGAAATTGATTAGTTTCCTTTTAATTAAATATATTTAAAGATTGCCATTATTATAAAATAAAATGTAAAGAAACCAGATGTTGCAAATTTATTGAGTGATGGTAGCCGAATGTTGTAAACTGCATAAAAGTTGATTAGAAATCATAAAACATTCAAGAAAAGAAATTGAAAGCATTAGCAGGATTGGACCAAGAAAAAAACTGGTTTTAAGAATGTTGCAGTAAGAAATTCAAGAAAAATGTGAAAAGTGGTTTGAAAATGTGAAAGGAAGTGGTTTGAAAAGTGGTTTGAAAATGTGTAAAGAAGTGGTTTGAAAATTATTTGAAAATGTGAAAGGAAGGGGGAAAAAGTTGTTTTGGCACATGTAAATGCAGAAAAAATGTATAAAATTTGCACACATCATCAGTGATGTTTTTAGCTGAGGATCATTAGGGGTTTTGGGTCTTACACCATCATATCCCTTCTTTATAGTGACCTAGCTGATTCTGACCAGATATTGACTCCTGTGCCATTTGTCAGCTACAACTGTTCTCACAATGCATGGAACAAACTGTGACTCATGCTTGTCTGACAATTTTATAGTCCAATTACAAACAACATCTAGTTCACCATCTTCTTCGCACTTCCATAAAGAAGGAACCAAACCAAAAGTTGCTTTGCTTCTTGCAGGAAATATAACAGCACTGTTGATTGGCTAATGGTGGGACAGCAATAGAATTCCCACCTTTAAGTAAGCATCGCAAAGAGAAGTGTATAAGTTTGGTGAAGAACATGAAAGCTGATTTCTCAACAATTTTTTATGATGAATGTAGAACTATATTGGAAAAAAGAATGTTTAGCAATGTTTTTGGCTAATTTAGTTGGTAGTAAAATTACAGGTTCCTTCAAAGTTGACAGTTTCAAAAAGAATGCAGATAAATATTCTGCATTCTTGCAAAATGTTTTCTGCATTGTACAGGTGATAACCAAGATGTTTTCATCAAAACAATATTCTTTCATATTCTGGCAATTTGGTTATTAGCCACTTTACTAAGAAAAGGTTTCAAAAACATGAAATTAATGGAATTGTCTTAGCATCTCAAGATCTAATAGAAAACCGGTTGCCCACTATTAAGAGATGTGTATCAACAGAAAAATAACTGTTCCACTAAAGAGGGTCTCTGGGAAACAATAAAAAATGCTGCAAAACAGTCGAAATAGTAAAGTTAAAATATCAGTAAGATAAATGTTATAGGATCTAATCTTGTATTTCCCATGCCTTTTCAAGATGTAGATTATCATGGCACTCCACAGCTTCCTGTCCCTTGTAATTTTAAGCAATATTTGACTCTTTACTATCTCTTTTTGTCTCTACCTGTCTTTCATTCATATAAGCTTATAGGTTAGTTGCTATTCTTCAAATTATTATATTGCATCTTCTGTGGACATGAATAGTAATAATGAAAATAAAACAGAGCTTCCAATAAACTGTCTCGGTATGACCAGGACTAGAGCTTGAATTTGCGCAAGTCAGCCTTATTTTATGAGAACCAATTTAAAGTGCAACAGATCTCTACAAGCAAATTTGTCTTTCTAGGTGTAGGAGACTGCAATAAAAGATCCTTCAAACTTAGAACTTTACCATCATCTTTTCATCTCACTTGTTAATTCTTAGTTTAAAGAATAGTGTTGGTCATTCATTTGTCCTACTGTACTTTAAACTACACATTTACATATCAGGTGGTTATTTCACATCACTTGCCAATCAGTATAGGAGGGCCTACAACATTTGTGGAAAGCCTTCCTACATTTGCAAAGTGAATCCATGATCAATATGTTGATAGGGGTCGCAGGTTCAAATCCTGCTGAATGACACATTTTCATAAGAAATTTTATCGTAAATAATCAGGCTGATAGAAATAAATATATATACTTTTTGATTATAAAAAGAATATCTATTCAAATACAAGTATCGATCAAAAATAATGTTCAAACAAATAATTTCATATATATATATATATATATATATGTGCACACACACATATTTTATTTTTGAAAAAGTAAAAATTTAAAATTTTTAGTTTTGTACTAATTACCTGAAAAATTAATGTTTGTACTTTTTTCAAAATTAATTTAATGACTCACTAAAGTCAAGAGACTTACTCATCCTGAAGTGTTTTTTTTATATATTAATAATGATAATAAAGAAATCAACCTATAACAATATAAATCTTGTCTATACGTTTTACTTTAATTTTATCTTCATTTTCAGACCCCCCCTCCCCTTATCTCCACCCCCCCCCCTTTTTTTTTTCCTCCCTAATCCAGCTTACCGACTGTTAGTAATCTTAGGGTTGTCAGATTGAAAAAATTTTAGTAATCTCTTTTTAAAAAAAAAAATTTAATGCCATATCCTAATGAGTCAAATAATTTTAGTAGAACCAGCAAGGTTTGTCTGTTTAATTTTTTTATTTAATTCTTCTAATTTTTTAATAAGGTGTTTGGAAGTTGTGAATATCCATCTATGTGCTTTTCTATAAATATTTTCATGCAAGTTGTTCTGATCAGCTTTTTGCTTTTTTTACCTAGACTTTATGAATTTAAGTGCAGTACTATATTGATGGCAATGTCTTATCTGTGTACAATTGAAAGGGCAAAGTGTAAATGTAAGTTCTATGTTAAAAGTTTCTTCTTTTCTGGTCTCTTGCTTTCAAATTTGAACTTCGAAAGTTTAAATGCAATGTTAATCGTTATTTTTATTTTTTATTGAGTTCACCCCAAGCAAGGAAGTAGAGCCACTGAGACTCAAGGGATTATTGGGTGTGGAAGACTTAAAACAGGAACAATTGCTAGGTAGCAAGAAGAGTGAGAGTTTGTGCGAAATTGTCCATTCTCATCTAATAATAAAATTCAGGATAATATTAATACTGCCACTAATACTAAAAGCAAAAATAAAGCAATTAAAATGAAGTAAATACTTGTTAAAAATTGACAGTGCTTCTTTTAATAATAAAATTTAAAATATTATTACTCTCAATACTGTAAGTAGAAACAAAGCAAATTAAAATTTGAAATTAAAATAAAATTTTATTTTCCTAATAAATACATTTCTAAATTTTTAATTCGGATTTAGATGACTTTGAATTGGAAAATTTTAAAAGTCTGTCTGACAAAGCTTGGACTAAATGAATAAAATCAAGAAATAAGAAAAGCAGATTGTTCTCTTTGACCCAAAGAATTGTGAGTTCAAAAGTAGGCTACAGCAGTGATGAAGAAATGACTTAAAGTGTGAAGTTAAAGGAAGATAATTTCATGGCTACCAGAAGTATCATTGCACATGGAATAAGAATGATATACCCCAGTGATTGCAATAAAGGGTTTGGTTCAAAATGCTTAGCACCTGAAGAAGGCCAGAGCATACAACAGCTGAAATGTTGTAAACATAGCAATAAAGATGTCCGAACAATGTAAATAATACCTCATCTCAGAAGTATAGACAAATACTAAGAAAAGCAGGGGACAAAGTTCTTTGAAGGCCAAAATCTCTTGAGATATTTTTTAGCCTTTTTTAAGGATTCAGTATGATAAAACAAACATTATTTGTCTTAATATGATTAGTGTAATAAAAAGTAAGTAAAAATGAAGATGAAAGAAATACGACAGAAAAATAAATAATGATTCAAATGTTTTATCTAATGAAAATAATATAACTTGTATACAAAACAAAATAAAGAAACTAGTAACTAAGGCATTGAAAAATCAGGGTCTTTGAAAAATAAATGGTAATTCTATATCTTTAGATTTGATATTCTGCCAGCTGCAAAATGGAAAATATGTGACTTCAGGGAATTTTCTATTTGGAGGAAAAATTCTAAGCCAAAAAAAAAGAAAAGATGACTACAAAGACAAGCATGAGCATTTAACCATATGAATAGAATACTTGATGTACATACATATGCACATTTTTTTTTATATTTATGTAGATACATATTTTAAGAGATATATAAAGACTATTGCTCAATAAAATCAATATGTCTGTGTATTTACTTGCCAAAAGTGTTTTTGGAAATATCTCCAAAACAAATGTGCCTAGATACATAGCTCGGTTTTAGAGACTGAAGGATGCAAAATGCTGGTTTTCATCATTTTATTATTCATATCATAAAATGGTGTTTTGTAAAATAAGAAATGACAGCTCTAAACTCTCAAGTTTTTATGTAATTCTTCAAAGTTTTAACATTCTTGTCATCAAGTAACTTTGTTTTATTTGGCACAATGGATGAAATAAATTTTGTTTTTCCATATAAGCTGAAATAAAATAGTAAAAATAAGATGAGACTTCTGAAAAAATTTTCTGTCAGACCATTCTGGGACGAATTGTGTAAGTATTATATTGAAATTCAGGCTAGTTTACTTGAAATTTTTTACTAAATTTAAAGTGATACAGCCACAATATTCTGTTCAGCGCCATTGAGGTTGGGTTTCTATGGGCAATTCAAGATAATACTCCAACTATGTTTTTTGTTTGTTTTGTATTTTACATTTTTTACAGAAGTAAAAAGCCAAAGATTTACTTTCTGGAAATGTATCGGAATATTTGGATGTGTGTTGTGGTGCAGTGGATTTTGACTCGGAACGACAAGTCGGGGTGCCAAGTTCGAATTCCAGTTGAATTCCTTGCATTCACTTCTGCACAAATGCCCTTGGAAAAGGTATTACTCCATCACTTCCCTCCAGTTATGGGTTAAATAACAAGACAGATTAGGTTCTATAGGCTTGGCCGGCAACCAGTCTACTGCAGAAAGCACTGGCAACCTACTGCGGGATAATCTTCTACTCAGTCAGTCATGTCTTTTTCGAGACATGATCGCCCAAAGCATGTATCATGTATAACACTTAAGTGACTGATCGGAATATTTACAATCAATTTTCCATCAAAAACCTCCAAATTCTTATACAGAGCAGATTGAAGGAAATAGGAACAGAGAAAAGCAGTGCATGACATACTTCAGGGGTTTGAGTCAACACATGGTAGTACAGGTTTTGGGAAAAATAACAAAAAGACAAAACTTACTAACAGCTACAAGATGTGGAGGGCCATGATTGCCTACACCCTGACAGGGCACAACACATAAAAGAAGAATTAAGAGAGAAAGTTGGAGATTGTCTTTTAGTTATAGTTTCTGATCATTAGAAGACTAAATTAACTGACCAAAAAAAGAGAGGGGAATATTGCTTCTTTGAGAAAATCCAAAGAAGATATTAAAAGTGACAGGACAACATCAACCCAAAACTGACTTTGTATTTGATGCATTTTCTGACTTCTCTCCCACCCCCAAGTCTCATGTCTTCTTCTATATTCTGTGTCCCTTCTGGACATAGGTGCTCATGGCTCTCCAAAATTGTCTATACTTTGTAGCTGTTAATAAATTTTGTCTTTCAGTTTTATCTCTTAAACATTGCTCTACTGTCCATTGACTCAAACTCACTAGGTTTAGTCCTTTCTTCTCACAATCCTTCACTAGTTTCTGTAGGAGTTCTTGTAGTTTCCTTTCCATATCTGTTATCAGCACTGTGTCATTTTGAATTTCTTAGGTTGTTAAGATTGTGGCTGCTAATAATGGCATCTGGTAGGACTTCTAGTTCTCTCAGAATTGCTTCATTGTATAGGTTGAAGAAGTCTGCTACAAGGTATATCCTTGTTTTACACCCTTTTTTATTTTTGTCCATTGACTGAACTAATTTTCAGTATTTTAAAAATAAGAAGTCACTTTTGGTCAATACAGAAAATTAATGATATTTTTCTAAAAAAAAAATATATTTGCATTTTTTATAGGAAATGTATAAAGCCAATTGCATCTGCAGTTTTGTAGCATGTGTTTTGTTTATAGCCCTTTTCTCAGTTGTACTTGTTCATTTGGAAGGTGCCTTTGAAAAGTTTGGTGCTTTTGATTCACAACACAAGAACATTTAATTGCATTTAAAAGTTTGGGTGTAATTTTGGCTGTCTCATTGAAGAGTTGCCAAGAAACATCTTTTCCAAGAAATGATTCATGTTAATTGAAAGTCTTTGAGTAATTTTTAGGGATAGATAAAACTGAACGTTATCATCATTAAACCTGGTGACTACCTACATGGGTATCTTACTGGGGAATATCATGTGGATGTGGAGGTGATGTATAACTGCTCAGAATTAGAAATTGGAGAACCAAGTTTTAGTTCCAGTTGGGTTCATTATATTCACTTACATGCAAATACCCTTGAGAAAGGTAGAAATCCACCTTTTCCCACAACTCAGGGTTAATTAGTAAGGCTTTGAGGAAACCAGACTAAATATTCCCATCTTGCTGACAGCTATGTTAATATAAAAGAAAAAAAAATACCTTGTGCCCATGACTCATGCAGATGTCTCTGTATTTTTTGTTTTATTTAGAATAAGGCTAGCATTTTACAGGCATCTTTAATAATTTACATGCTTAGATTTATTATAGAGCACTTATCTTGTATAAAAAAAACAAACTTGTTTTCATATGACAATTATTTTAATGTAATTTTCTTGATAACACAAAACAATAAATCCTCATGCATACATGTATAAGATAAAAGATGATTGGATACGTCAGTCAGTTAAGTGCCATACATGAAACACGCTTGGGCGATCATGTATCTTTTGAAACATGACTGACTGGGCAGAAGATTATCCCGAAGTAGGTTGCCATTGCTTTCTGTGGTAGATTGGTTGCCAGCCAAGGCTATAGAAACCAATCTGTTTTGCTATTTAACCCATAACTGGAGGGAAGAGATGGATTAATACCTTTCCCAATGGTATTTGTGCATAAGTGAATGCAATGGATTCAACTGGAATTTAAACTTGACTCCCTAATTTCTCGTTCTGAGCCGATATCCACTGCACCACAACGCACATCCTGGATATGTACCTATCTGGAAATATTTTATGAAATGGAATACCTTTCACTTGTATAAATTCAAGTTTTTCTCTAGTATGTTAAAAAGCGCTTACTGGCATATCATGTTGAAACATTAGCTCTCATAAGATCACTGTAAGATCAATGCCAAATTGGGAATACCAGATGCTGTAAGATGGGATGTGCAGGTGGTGTAATGGATAATGGCTTGGAATTGGAAGTGTGCAAGATGAGTTCCAATTCCAATTGTGGTTGTTATATTCACTTATCTGCAAATACTCTTGGGAAAGATATTCTCTTCTCTGGCTATGGGTTAATTAGTAGAATTTGTGTCAGTAATTCTTTTTCTGTGTTGTTGCTCTTCATGATATTGGTGGTCAAGGCTTTCCACTATTTCCTATCCTTTGTAGCCCTTACAATCTAAAAATATTGTCTGGCTTTAAATAACTTGAAAAAGGTTGGTAAACCATAAAATTGACAGCATGCTAAAAGAATATAACAAGGCACAAGCATTGATATTAAAAATGATCACAAATAATTGAAGCAATCATTATATAATTGTGTAAGATCTACTTTTGGTATTACATTATCCTGGGTATGACGGTAAATTGCATCCGGCAGCAAGGCTTCTGATTGGGAAGTTACAAGGGGCATGGACCACCTTTTAATTGCTGTTGTTCTCTGGTACACCCTGATTCAAAGTGGTAGCACCCGTTAGGATCCCAACTATGGGTAAATAGTTAACCACCCCACCACAAACTGGGGTCAAAACACTATGAAAGTATAAAAATACACTTTTATAGAAATATATACATAAAAATAGACTTTTATAGAAAAGAAAAGATTTTATAGAAGGAAAAATATTATCAAGAATACATTTTTGAAGGAAAAAAAATTATTACCAGTAATACATTTTTTTAGTACAAAATTAAGAATTCTTCAGTTTTCTAAAATATATTTTTCATCAAAATCTGACTAAATCAACCTTCTCACTATAACTAAACATTAAAAGAATACCTTAAAACCCCACTTTTTTGGCATTAAATAACTCACAGAGGTTAATATACCATGAAACAAAACTCAAACATTATCAAGACTATATATATATACTTCATAGTTTTACTTAAAGGAGATGAATTAGAGAAATTTGGTAAATGTTACACAAACATGTAACTTTTCAGAACTTACAGGTGAATCAATCAAGTTGTTTTGAATAATTTCAGTTTGGTATAGAAAAGATCATTTTACAAGGCAAGAATATCAACTAGTGATCTAATTACATGACCATACCTCCCCGCCTTTTAAAAAAGCAATACAATAAAAGATTATAGATTTTGGGTAGGAAATTCTGTCACATTAAATGTCTCCTCAAAAACCTGTTACTTTCAGCCTGTATTTTATGTATATATTTTTTTACTCTTAGCAACATTTGTTACTTGAGTATAATTGTACTAATCTGAAGAATTTTTATTTCAAGATAGAATGCATAATTTATCAGAAAGGTGATGTAAAATCATACAAAGTCAGGGAAAATAGTTTCATGACTGAATGATGATGCTTTGAATTTATCCATTAAAAATTAAAAAAAAATATGTTGGTAACTTTGGCAAAAAGCTTTTAGTTTGCCAAATAGGATGAGGATTATGTTCTAATGTGTTTATAAAAATCTATCATAAAAATGTTTGGTAATTAAAAGACAAAGTAGAAAGACTCCTATGTAATGTATTTCTTTTTTTCTACATTTATAATCTCCACTTCTCACTACATATATAATTCTATCAATAAGAACATTACTTAGTCTGGAGTTCTTTTAAGGGACAAAACATCAAATTTTTTTACACTTTGTCATTCAATTATCCAGATCTTCTTGATTCACTCAAAAAACAAAATCTTATTTGTTTCTATGGTAGGTTACTTTGTTATCCCTCTTTTGCTGATACACTTGTGTTATCCATCAAATGGTGTTATTTTAATTTTGACAATAGCAGATTTTGTTATTTTAGGTTATCCATACTTTTGGTTAATTTACTTGAACTTGTATCATATGCATAATGAGAGCTAACGATTCCCATTTGAAGTCTGAGCTCCATTAAGATACCCGTTATTAACAAATATATTTTGCATCTTATTTTGGGAGAATTTAAAAAAGATTACTTGCTCACTTATTTTTGTGCTTCATTTTACATAGTCATGTGACATGAAATATCATCCATGTATCATCTTCTTTATGTGCCAAGTCCCTTTTTAATGAAGGTGATTATGGACTTCTACTTGCCCCTATCCCTGGTCACTCTCAACACTTTTCCTTTTGGTATCTCTCCCAAACCCCACTTTGCCATTCACCTGCTCAAGCCCATAAACTGTCGTGCACTGCTTTTCTCTTTCCCTAAACCTGTTCTGTGAGTATTAAATTCTCCAAGGCCTTCTTCCTCATTATGTGTCTCAGAAACTTCAGCTGTCTCTTCATGATGATAAGTATGTTTTCTTTTCATTCCTGTTTTCTTCAAAACCTTTTCATTACTCACATGTTTGGTCCATGGTATCCTCAGCATCCTTCTGTAGAACATTTCTGTTGCTTTGAGTCTCTCCTTTATCTTTGAGGAGATTGTCCAGAATTAACTGCTATATTAGCAGAACAGATATCACATAAGAGTTCAGTACACTTTTCTTTGTTCTCAATTAAATCTTCCTGTCTCTCAATACTCTGCTTAGCTTTTAAAATGCATCTTTGGCCATGCCATACATCTTCAGATATCAATATTGCACTTTCTATCCTCTGTCAGAACACTTCCTAGATATTTAAATTTCTACATCTTGATTTTTGAATCTCCATCCCACAGTTGGCGTTTTGGGGTACGCTTTTTACTGATGACCATGCATCCAGTTTACTTGAAGTTTATGTTTAGTCTTTTCTTCTCATTTTTTCTTGCTACCTTTTGTAGGAACTCCTGTATTTTCTTTGTGTCTGCTATCAACACTGTGTCATCTGCATGTCTTATATTGTTGAGATTGTGACCACCAATGATGAATCCTGGTAGGATTTCTAGCACTCTCAGAATTGTTTCACTGTACAGGTTGATTAGATCTGGTGAGAAAACACATTTTTGTCTTACACCCCTTTATATTTAAACTTATTTATAAATGGAAGTTTGTGTGTGTGTCCGTTACCTATAGACTCTGAAACAGCTGAACCAATTTTCTTGAAAATTTACACGGTTGTACTATAAGTGTCTGCGAGTGTTTTTAGATAGGTTTTGTGTTGAGTTATCCCCGATAAATATCGATAATTGAAAAAATCGGGTTATAGAAGGAGTGGTCCGATTTTAATCAGATTTGATACACTCAGGGACAAAGACATAAAAAACAATATTCAGAAGTTTCAAGGTTGGAGTTTTTACGATAGTGTATAAGATCGATTATATATATATATATATATATATATATATATATATATATATATATATATATAAGCTTTCATTAGACCTGAGCAACACCGGGCTATACTGCTAGTTTTTGTATATTTGTTGAATTCATTTCTTGTTCATATGCAGATGACTTGATGTTACTATAGGTTCTTTATTACTCTGTCTTTCCCAAATTTTTTTTTTTTTTTTTTTTTTTTATAATCATCTCACCCCGAGCAAGGCGGAAATGCCACTGATGCGCAGGGGGCTACATAAATGTAAAAAGATTAATTAGAAAGGAGTGAGGAGTACAAACTAGTTAGAAAGGAACAATAGAAAGCTGAGAAAGCAGGTGCGATGACAGATACATAGGTAGAGAGAAAGGGAGGGTTATACGGGGGTGGGGAGAGAGCTAGAGTCCAGTGGTTAGTAGATGAGTATTGACTTTGCATTTAAATTTCTGGAGGTTGTAGCCGTCAGGAAAGCAAGAATACAGGAGCGAGTTCCACAGGCGGGAAGTGCGAGAGAAGAAGCTGCAGGAGTAGAAGTGTCGTCTGCATTTGGCTAACCTGACTGTGAATGAGTGGGACCCAGATGCCAGTCTGGTTGCACGAGTAAACACCTGTTGAGGAGGCATCAGTGACTTAAGTTCGTCTGAGCAGAAGCCATGAAAATATTTATAGAACAGACAAAGGGAGGCCACCTTTTGACGATGGGGAAGTGGCTGCAGTCGAGCCTCCAGTTGGTAAGCATCTTTAACAAGTCTTTATGGCGTGCTTTGTCAAACACCTTTGTGTCATCTATAAAACAGAAACATGTTCTTCTGCATTTGTATTGCTCTTTCTGATAACATTCTGAACATAAATATTGCATTTATTGTTCCAATGTCTTTGATGAATCCCCACTATTCTTCTATCTCTGGCCCAATTCTGCTGATTGTTTGGTGGAGTTAACACTCCTTTGTACCTAACCCCTTAGGTAGTGCTATGAAAATTGATCTGGTTAGGTCCTTCAGTATATTGTCACTGTTCTTAATTTAATTTATTCTTTCTGTAATTCTGTCTATGCTGAAATCATCTGTCAATATCTCCATTACAATATTGTCCGGTTCTGCTGCTTTGTTTCGATTCAATTTAGTCAGTTCAGCTTCCACTTTGGATTGTAATATTTCTGGTCCATTGGTATTTCTGTGTATTGATGGTTGCTCTCTTTTGTCATAGAAGAGGTCTCCAATATATTCATTCCATCATTGAAGTATTTTTTTTCTCTAATATGAGCCTTCTGTCCTTAAATTTAAGGTATTCTGTTGATAAGCATGTCTTTTGTCTTATTTTTTATGCATATCTCCTTTATTTGTCATGCTCAGTCTATCTATTTCTGCACATTTGTCATTGAGCCAGTCTTCCTTAGCTTGTCTATGTTTGCTCTTTATTTCCTTTTGTGTATTCCGTTCCATGTCTTGGTATTGTTTTTTGTCTCCTTTGCATCATATCAAGTATGTCATTAGTGATTCACTCATTTTCTTTCCATCTCCATTTTCCTTTGGGATGATGTAATTTGCTGATGTCACTAAAACTTCTCGTAGTGTGTCTCATTTTGCATTTATCTTTCTAATTTGTCATTTATATTTTATCTTCACACTGTCCATATATTTTTCAAACTTGTTCCGGTCATTCGCAAGTTTGCTGTATTGCAGTTTGGGTGCTTTGTTAAGCTTCTTCATTCTCAAAAGTTTCATCCTTAATTTGCATATAACCAGGAGGTGGTCACTTTCACAGTCAGCACTTGGATAGGCATTGCAGTGAAGAACTAAATTCTGGAATCTATTGTTGATGGTTATCTAGTTAATTTGGTTTCTTGTTTTTTCCTCCTCGGCTTCTTCATATCCGTAATCAACTTGGGTGTTTTTGAAACCAGCTTTCTCTTTGTGGTTGTTGTGTGAAACCAGCTTTCTCTTTGTGGTTGTTGTGGTTTCCTGGTCTGTAATTGCCTACCATTTTGCTTTCCTTTTCATTGCCAACTTCAGCATTCAAATCTTCCATGATTATTCTATTTTCTTGTGACTTGCCCTTATCTTTAGTGTTTTCTTGTAGAAAGATTTAATTTCTTTTTCTGTGTTGTTGGTGCATATATGACTATAACAGATATATTGATGGGCCTCTCTTTCATTTTAACCATAAATCTTTCAGATAGCTGGCACTATGCCAGAATGCATTTCTTCATGTCTTGATCCAATATCAAGCCGACTCCTTTTTCATTATTTTCACCACCTGCATATATAATTCTGTGGTTGTCACTGACAAAGTCTCCATTGTTTGGCCACCTTGTTTCGCATATACCTAAAATGTTGGTATTTAATCTAATTTCTGGTCTGTGCATTAATTGGAAAAATAAGCTGTAAACAATCAACTTTGTCATCGGTCATTTTAGTCATTGCCAACTAAAGGTTTTTGCATTCACATAGAATGATTGCTTTACTTCTTATCTCAGTTAATTGAAATCAGTACTGCATAATTTGTAACTAAAATATTTTTAAATCTAGTTTAGGAATCATTCAATTTTTTTCCATGATTACAATTTTAAGATTTTTTTTTTTTCTGAATTACAGAGATTAGATTTGTTCTTTTGACCATCATCAATCATTGTATAATTGCAGTTAATTGTGGATAATATTGTTTGGCATTAAAAGTTGTGTAAGAACAGCATTACGTACATGAAAGTATTTTTTTTTTAATTTTATAATTTTATATTAAACATCATTCTTTTTCCCTGAATTTAAATTTCAAAGAAATTATTTAAATTATTGCATTTAATTTTTTTTTTTTTTATAAGAAAGTACATTGCTACAGTTTGTATTATTTTTTTTTAACATACCAACAAAGGAATTTTACTATTTTATGCATGCATTTTTTGGGGATGTGTGTATAAAGTATGAAAGGTATATCTTATTGAAATTTAGAGATGAGTGAAATGTAGTGTGACATGTTTTGTGCATTACAGAGCAACAGACACTGGCTTATATATCAGAGAGTGATAGATGAAGTTAGACATCTTAATCACATGCAGTAATAAAAATCCCTTTCTGCCTTCTAAAATATAAATTTTAATGATTTAACTCTGGTTAAATATTGATTCAACTTATTTTTGTTACTGCTGCTGCTGTTAGAGAAAATCTTAGAGTATTAATTTCAGTGCCTCTTAAAATTTTATCCTGATTGGATGTCAGCAGAGTTTTACAATGCAATGATACGACAAGTTCAAAATAATTTTTTATCACAGAACCTACATAGTACCTTGCCCCATCAACAAACATGAGTGTATTCTACATTCTTCCTCTGTTTAAAAAAAAAAGCTGGGGTGATCTCCACTTGATAATAGAATTCATAGAATTTATG
Organism: Ascarosepion bandense; assembly: GCA_037127315.1. Lineage (NCBI taxonomy): Eukaryota > Metazoa > Mollusca > Cephalopoda > Sepiida > Sepiidae > Ascarosepion > Ascarosepion bandense. Next base: position 4,160,129 of record JBBBDQ010000714.1, read on the forward strand.
GTCTACCTTTTTATTGATTTGAAATTTTTTCAAAGTGCATATCAGCATCAGCTAAAAAGGAAGCAATTTATTATAATTATTAATCTTATTTTATGGTTATTTCTTTTTTGTTTTTTACAAAATTAGTCAATCCCACAGACTTAATTTAAAATGAATTGAAAGTGAATAATTTCTAGTCATGAAGTTTTGTATTAATTTTCATAATGTAAATTTGTTTATGATGAATTTAATAACATGAAAGAATCAATTTATAACAAGAAATGTAATAAATTGTTTAAATTTTTATAATTTTTCTATTTGGTCATTATTATTTCAAAGATTCTGTTTCAAAGCGATCACAATTAGCAGATTGTTTTGTAGCTAGATAAATATTCATTATGATGTGATTTTAATTTGATTTCAATTTCTGAAATAAGTCAAAAGTTAAGATCAGGAATAATTTTTATTTTTACCCAAAATAATGACATGATCAACTATTGTAAATTATATTTTTTCATTATCATTTGTTCACTGACTTTTTTTTTTTTTTTTTGTTAGAGCTGGGGGAGGTTCATTTATTGTTCATTGGTTATTGACAAAGAATAATTTGTTAAAATTATACCAACGAAAGAGCATTGCTCGGTAAAATCCTTCTGAAAGTCAATTATGGATCAGTTTAATCTTCTATTTACAATAGACATTCAAATATCAGTATGTCTTGAAAAGTAATGAAACAAAACCTAAGAGAAATGCATTTTTTTATTGTCAAAGTTTTGTAAAATCACCTATCCTAGAAATAATGCCTTCTAGAAATAATAATGTCGAACATTTTTTCTTTTCTGCCTCGAATGCTTTTTATGTACTCATATATATTAATTTTATGTCATGTGATCCCAGCAGCATGATTCCTCTAATTACATCAAAACGAAGTCGACTGTGTTTGTTCTCTGGGAATCTGTGTTCAAACTCAAATGTCAGTAGTAATATTTTATTCATATATGATGCAAAGTATTTTGAATTATGTATTGTTCACTTCTATGAATCCATACATATTAAAATGCATCATCACCAATTTCAATTCATAATATCTAAGCATATTTTAGTTAAAATAGTCAAATGTAAACATCACTTCTACTCCAAATGCTTCTTTTCTCACACTTTCCACCTGTGGAACTCCCTTCTATTTATTTGTTTCCCTGATAGCTACAATCTGCAAAAATTTAAATGCAATGTCAATTGACATCTTCTATCTGCTTGAATCCCATTCATCTTTTATCCTTTCTTCAATACCCACTGTACCCAGTCTTTTCTCTCACTGTAACACTCCAGTCTTGCTTGGAGTGAAATGATAAAAAGAACATATTCGTAGGAACTTAATGCAATTTCAGTGTTTTATTCGCACATTGATTTATATGTTAAAACATTGTTTTATTTTAACATACTGTCAACAAGTTTTCTATAAAATGAAAAAAGTGTTGATTGAGAACATTTTTTTAGACATGGATTATATCGTCATAGTTTGCTGGTTTCATTGGGAATTATTAAAGTGACCTAAGTCTTTTATTCAAGATTTTAGTTAACCCTAAGACAAGGTCGTGATCAATGAAACAAAGAGCATCGGTATTAGATGCCCCACTACTGTGTTACAGGGTTAAATTATTTAAAATCAATCTTCTCTGTTGTGCCATCTTTTTAGGATGTTGGCAATAATGGCTCTTCTGAATTGTTACTCGAAGTTTTCTTTACTAATACCTCTTTCTTTTATCTTCTATTAACTCAAAATTGTGTACTAGATTTCTTGCTGTTTCTTCCTGTTTTTCTTGTTTATATCCTGTGAGTGTTAAATTTTCTGTGTCCTCGTTCTTCATTACATTTTCCTGTTTTATCTTTCTGTCTGAAACTATCATTTTCCTTGTAATTTCTTTTTCCCTTTAAACATCTTTGTCACCCACATCTTAGCATTCATCAGTAGAACCATATATCTGTCGCTTCAAGTCTCTTCCTCTGTGAGTAAATTTCTACCATTCACATCTACATATATGATTAGCTATTACATTGTAGTTGAGCACTATTTATTTTGTTTCCATAAATGTTTTCATCTATGTTTTAATACTTTGCTTAGTTTCTGAAAATCATCTTTTGTTATATGCTTTTAGATTTATGAGATATGACTCTAGTGAAATTTATTTTCAATATTAGAATGTTACTTTGATTTTTGGTCTTTAACCCAACCCATTGTCCATTAACTTTCATCACAGACTTTGATTAAATTTCCTTTCACAGTTTTGCAGGCAACAGTAATTTTATTGCCTACCGTAAATATATTTCAGACCAATAAGCCGTTCACTGTTGACCAAACAAGAGAAAAACGCTTGATTCATGAAGAAAGTATTCACCGCGAGAAATTTCTTATTGCTTTCTTTCATGAAATCAATATATCTGAAATTTGTCTGACTCTCTTTTCTGTAGTAATCACCTTTTAATCCTACCAAGACAGTAAAAGATGCAAGAGTTAATTTTTCCAGATAATGAAGTCTAAGTGGACAGGTCGATTTTTACAAATTATTACATTTTCCAAAAATAGTGTCAATTTCTTCTTGACCTTATTGACCCCCAATATATCATTTTAATAATTGCTGACTCTGGAATTGGATTTTGTTAGTATCCTTATCACAATATTGTATCATATTATATATTTAATACATATTTTATTGAACACCAAGTTTAAATTTTTTTAATATTTTGACTAACAAAGACAGTTATGCTTCAACCAATCTCCGTCATGTTAACTCAGACCAACAGCTTTCTTTTTATTCATCCTGTTCAACTGGCTGTTCAGATGACCTATGATATCAGGGTCAGAATTTAACATACAAATATAGGATACCTGATAATATTTGAAGTGATACTGAAAATTCTAACAGTAGACATGAGTAAATAATAATTCTACCAGTTCATACCTTTACAATTAAGTTCTGCTATGCTATGTATTTAAGGTCAAATCAAACAATTCTCATTTTTTTCAAATTCATTTGATAAGGATGTTAATCTATTTGGACAGCTTTTATTCAAGAACCACTATTTTGTGAAACAAACTCCTGTGAGAATGCTTCCACAATTGCTTCAGTTCTAAATTCTTAAAGTCTCATGTCAACAGTTATGTACTTTCAACAGCCTCATTCAGGAACTTATACTGAATGAACAACTCTAATTTTTTTTTTCTTGGCTGCATTTACATTCCAATAGATAGCAAGGTTTTGACTTTACTATTTTTACCCACTGACTTTGCCACTACACCACCTGTTTATATGAAGGTTTTCTTTTTGGAAATGAAAAGAAACTGATACTTTACTGTAGAAGTCAAATAACTTACCTTTCAACATGGTGGTCTTCTTTTGTCTCCCTGGAGGAAGGTGAACCTTCAAGATTGTGAGACTCACCTTCCTGATGTGTCCAACTAGCGTCCAGTTGGCAGACAAAAATAAACAGGGTTGTAACTGAATACATGTCCCTATGTGGCCCAAAGACAACTGGTGGATATTGTGCTCAATATTTATGAAGCTCAATGTACACACTCCAATTATCAGCCAATCACTGCTTACAGAATAGACTTGCCTGTAACAGAATGGAATCTCCCAGGTTATTATTTAAACCACCTACCAATTTGCCCTGGTGGTTTTTTGGTCAGTTGGACTCAACTTCTATTCTCGTTGATTACTGGCTGGTTGTTTTATAAGATTCCTACATGGCGCTGCAAACAGGATTGCAGGAAATAGTATCAGAGGCCCTATGCCATTTTCCAACAGCTGAAATCAGAAAAATTACGTGCCATCAGCCATTATAGACTAGCTTTATAACATCATGAATAAAAATATTTTTACCAATAAAAATCATCTCTTGAACAAGTTCAACTATAAACATAGAGTAGCAATTGTAACTGGAAGAGAAAATTATGATAGAATCAAGTTGTTAACTTTCCCACTACTAGTAACAAAAAGCTTGGATGGGTGGTTGATTTTGTTTTGTGGAATTTGGTGCTAAACAGATATACACAGACCAGTACAATAGTTACAATGACAGACAAGACAACTTAAACACAGAAAGGAGAGGTTTAGGTTCCAATAGACACTGAAGTAATCATTCTGAAAATTACTCAACTGACACTCGGATGCTACTATTCTTTACTAAAATAAATCATTTCAGGCCATGGACTATTTCATTATTGAGAAAGCTGCAGGGGTGTCATCCACTTCACAATGCATATCAACCATCATGGGTTATTTCATGCCTGAATCTAAATATTTTTAACATAATTTTATAGCTTCAACTTAAAATGTATTGTTCATCATTTTGCTATAACATTTATTGTTGGCAATTTTACTATAAATATGTGTTGTTGGTAGTTTTTTTTTTTAATATAATAATGTATTGCTGGTATTTTTATACTTTCCTAGTATTGGGTGTTTGCTATTTGCCCATAACTGGGTCTCTAACAGGTACTACCATGCCAGGTCAGGGTAGACCTGGGAACAACAGAAATTAAGAGGTGGTTCCACATGCCTGAAAACCTCCAATCTCTAGATAAAGGCCTTGCTGCCACTTGTAGCATATCATCATACCCAGCAACAAAAAGTTTTGAAGAAAACTCTTACCAGTAAAAAGAGCTAGAACATTTAGTTGACTTGAAATGCCTAGCTCTTAAAGCTTTTTAAATATTTCCAAAATTTCAAGTGAAAGTTCTTGTATTGAGAATGACTACTTTAAAAATTACCAATAATATACAGTCTTGTATATTCACCAGAATAAAATTTTGACACCATTTTGATGGCTACATACATTTGAGACAGTTATTATTAGAAAATAAATTCGGTAAATACACAAGAACATTTAGGAGTGTAAGACAAGGATGTGTCTTCTCACCAGATGTATTCAACATTTACAGTGAGGTGATTCTGAGAGAAATAGAAGTCCGACCAGGATTTAATATTGGTGGACACAATGTTAATAAAAAATGCAGGGAGACACAGTATCAATAGCAAATAAAAAAAGAAAGCTACAGGAACTCCAATCAACAATAGTGAATGAAAGTGAGAGGCAGAGACTAAATATCAATTGTAAGAAGATAGAATATACGATTTTCAGCGAATAAAACAGTCCAAGTGCAATGTATGAGTTGGAGATGCCAAAATCAAGTGCAAGTGCACAAAATTTAAATATATGGCAAGTGTTTTAACAGAGGTCAAACTGTGTGACACTGGAATCTGAAGGCATATTGGAACAGTCAAAGATGCCTTCCAAAAACTAGACAATATTAAGAAATAGAAAAATCTCATTAGAAAGAAAGGAAAGAATACTAAAGTGTAATGTAATATTGGTTCTCCTTTCTGACAGTGAATGCTGGATAATTTTGGAGATGAAGAGGAAACTTGGCAACAGGATAGTAGTTCTATATACGGATGTTTAGAATATCATGGTTGGAACATGTAATCAATGACAATTTTAAAAAAAGAAAAGAAACAAAATCGATACTTTTACTTAAAATAATAGGTAGTTATTATTTATAGGGCACATAATGAGAAAAAATGGTTGGTGAATTTGACACTCAAAGGATATATTAAAGGCTAGAGGAAATCAGCAAGTAATCTATCTAATGGCCTATAAATGGTTGGCAGAATAGGTATAAAGAAGGACAACAAAAAGACAAACCTTACCTTTTGTAGGGATCAAAATAAGTGGTAATCCATAGGTGCAATTCAATTGAGTATGGTGGCTATTGTAGTACATCTCCCTCAAGCTATTATCCTGGCGATGACAATAAAGTACATCTGGCAGCGAGGCCTCTGATTGAGAAATTTTGACCCTGTGTGGCAGAACCTGTTAAGGACATAGCTGTGAGAAAACCGTGAACTTCAAAACTGGGGTCAAAACATGAAAGTATGAAAGTACATTTTTGTAGTGAGAATACAAGCAATATATTTTCATAGTAAAACAAATTACAAGCAATATATCATTGAGAAAACAAAATTACCAAAACTCCCATGAAAATTAAGTTTGGCATTAAATAAGGAGTTCTTATACTATTGACCAAACCAAATCACCCAAGTTGTACCAATTCCTGTTAGGTCTGCAAAAAGATGTGAGGTCTGGCATTGTCCTGCAGAAGTCCACATTTTTCTAATTGATTAATTCCAAAGATTTTTTATGACTTGACGCCTTTGATTAGTTCATTTGAGAACAGTATTTTATCTGATTTTATGAAAGGAAATTATCATTCACAATGTCCTTCCAATCCAACTATTTATCTACATATTCATTCCACATTGTTACAATCTATTTTTCATTATCTGTGTCCATTCATTTAAAAAGTAGGTATTTTTTGTTGCAGATGAGCAGATAATTGCTTATGGAAAAGTTCTATTAATTTTTTTTTTCTGTTAAATTGTGATGCACTTAAACATTGCAACAGTTTATGTATACGGATGCTTTCATGCAACTTATAATGCTCATATGACATTCAGCTGTCATGCCCTGTATTGTGTAATCTGGATTTTTTTAAAATCAGCATTTTGAGTTGTTCAATATAAATGACGACCAGCCTGCCAGAATATTCTTAGTCTTCCAGATTAAACTTTCCACTTTTGAACCAAGCAAACCATTTGCAAATTGCTCTCAGCTATGGCACTATTTCCATCAATGACAATTTTTTTTCTTTTTTTTTTTCTTTTTTTTTTTTATCTGTTTGTGTTTTTGCTTTTTCATTTCTGGAAACCAAGAAACCAAAAAGCTTCATATGATGAAAATGCATCTCATTTTTCCTCTGTTTTTTACCCTTAACTTAAAATATTTAAAATTCACAATCCCAAAATGAATTCCATGTTGATATGTCATTTTCAGAATTTGTATGTTTGTTCAAATGTTACCTATTGTAAAAGGCTACAAACTTTTATTCCAACCCAATATTATACCGTGTAATCTTCAAACAACAGACTCATACTGACCAAAGTGGACACATGTTGGATTAATGGACAAGTTTGAACTCTAGTTGAATTCATTATATTCACTTACAGGTGACTTAAAGAAAACTATGAATTCATCCCTTCTCCCTCCATCCATAGGTAAATAACAGGACAGACTGAGTCTTATAGCCTTGGATGACAACCAGTTTGGGAGAAGGACATCTCTGAATTCAAAACCTCCAACTATTGGTTAAATAATTAAAGAATCTGCAATTGGCAAAATGTGGTGAGTATGACTACACCCCTGAAGACCTGGTCAATCAGGGAGGATCCCTCTAATAGGAGCATGAGAGCCACGGACTTTTATTAGGAATGACCAAATCAGATCTTCAATAAAAAGTTTCTATAAAATTGTAGTAAAAATTGGTGAAAAATATATATTCTTTGGTGAAATATATATATTATTTTTGAAAGTATTTTTAACCAAGAAATAAGACAGTTTAGCCAAATGGCAAACAATTTTATTTTAGATCTGTTCAAGAATGTTCCTGAATATTAGACATTTTTAAGTTCATTTCCTCACATCTCAATCCCTTGCTGATAATTTTTTTTCATATCACTGAAATGTCTAACATGTGGTGTAGACTGTGAACTAACAACAAAGTTACTGTATTTTGCACTTATTAATTTATTTTATATGTAAAACATTAACAGGAAGATATTTTAACTTTACGAATATATTGTGTTACTAAATGAAAAGTAGTAACTCCCAATCCAGATTCAGGGTTAAGGGAAGCACCATTGTTAGGCTTATAGTTTCAACTAGCCTTGGGCATTTAACATACATTCATCTACCCATCCACCTTGTTATTCTGAATGTCATCCTCTTTACAAGATTTGTGCATTCAGGGAATTTGAACAACACATGTGAACTGAATGCAGAATGAACTTCATTTGTTAGCTTTCGTAACAAATGTGCAAGAACCAGGCAAATATGGAAAATATTGAAAATGTGTTTGGATAAATCACTTTTTAAGGTTAAATTTCTTTAACTTTCACTTAGAACTTTGTATATTAATTCTTTGATGTATAAAACTTTAAGTTTTATTTAGTTTTTTTGTTTTTGTTTTTTTATCAGACATTGACAAGTCTTTTGAATCTGATCTGCTAATTGGCTTTCCTAGTCTAATGTGCTTCAGTTTTGATTATACAGGTTTTTTTTATAATAGTGGATGAGAGTTCAATTCATATAAGAAGTTATTTTTTTTATTTCCAATCTTGGCTGCTTGCCTCCCTATTATAATGAAGACCATTTTGTATTTATTTTTTTTGTGTGCATATATATATATATATATATATATATATATATATAATTTCCCTCCTGTTATGCTCAGGGTGAGAGAGACAACAGCAAGGCAGTGTCAACTCAATTCATTCTCTTTATTACCAGCTATTAAAGCTCTTGCCACATGTTCACTCTTCAACAGTGGCTTACTAATTTATTTTTTTTTAAATAATTATGTCCTTGAGTAATGAGGAATATATATATATATATATATATATATATATATATATACTGACTCAGTCCGAACCCTTTTGACTGATGTTCCTGTACTTAGCACTTTCTTTTTTTAAAACCATTTTTTCCCTTCTTCATAGATTCATGGAAAGCTTTTCGACACGAGTATAGTTATCTCATTTATATATATATATATGCTAGCATATGTATGTCTGTATTTTTTTATTTTGAAAGAAATACAGACGTACAGGCAGATAAACAGACACACAAACATCTTACTTTTGTATGTATGTATGTATATATATATATATATAGAGAGAGAGAGAGAGAGAGATTTTCTGCACTATTGTAAGAACTATAAACTTGATGGTCCGATTTTAATCAAATTTGATACACTCATAGACAAAGGCATAAGAAACGATATTCAGAAGTTTCAAGGTTGCAGTTCTTACAATAGTGCAGGAAATCGATTATATATATATATGGCAAGATGTTTGTATATGTGTCTGTTTATTTGTATTTTGCCTGTATGTCTGTATTTTTTTCAGCCCTTTTATTTTAGTTTTTGCTTTGGGTTTGGCTCTAAGTAGGTACAATTGTAGTTCTTAGTCCCAGCCATAATACCATTTACTCAGAGGACTTATTAACCTTCAAAATTCAGTTTACAACGAAAAAAACTTATTTGATATCGATACCAGGAAATCAAAATTTGACTTACATCCATTCATTTTTCTTTCAGTCTATGGTTTTGCTTTTTAGTCTTTCGTGCCAACGTCCAAAGAGTCTGAGCTCCAGGACCATGGATTAGTTTTAAAACTTTCATTACACCCGAGCACTGCTGGGCTATTCTGCGAGTATATATATATATATATATCGATACACTATATATATATATATATATATATAGTGTATCGAGGCAGCAAATAATTTTCTAAACATATACTGTTAAATATAAGAGACAATGAATGTCTATTATGTTTAATCATGAGCCATTCTAAACGTCATATTTTTGCTTTTATTTCAGTTGAAAATAGACAAAAATTCTCTAACATTTGGGTAATTATTTAAGTTTGTTCTAAGCTTTTTGGTGGATGTTATTGTGTTACCGTCTTAATAATCTCTCTGAAGATGGCTCATGTGAGCCGAAAGCTTAGAACAAATTTAATAAAAAATTATCCAAATGTTGGAAAATTTTTGTCTTTATTTTCAACTGAAATTAAAGCCAAAATATGACGTTTAGAACGGCTCATGATTAAACATAATAGACTTTCATTGTCTCTTATATTTAACAGTATGTTTAGAATATATATTATAATAAAGACCATTGTGTATTTATGTGTGTGTATGTATATATATATATATATATATATATATATATATACACACACACACACACACACACATGTATTTTCTCTCCTGTTACATTAAGGGGTTTAGATTATTTTTTAATATATTTTGATGTAAGATACTCAATAGTAAGTACATCAATATATATGTTGCCGTCATTTTAGACGGCATATCAATATAAATATTTTGCCGTCATTTTTGACAGCAAAGGCCCACTCATCATAGAATATTAAACAATCCCCAACACTGAAATAAAAAAAACGACTATATCTCTTGTTTTTAGAATGGTTTTACAGACACGAGAAAAAAAATTGGCACAGTTTTGTTCTGATGACCTCATATTAAATATCTGATAGCATTCATCTGCCACTGTGACTTCTGTATAATCATACATGTAAAATCTGCTTTCTCCTCAGCTTACACAATGGATTCATCTAAGTTCTCAAAGTCTCTTTCTATTCTATTTATTCAAACAACTTTGCTCTCTCCACTTCTTCACATGTATCTTTGTTGTCTCCATGTGAAAATATAAGAGTCGCAAATACATTAAGCAAATTTAAGAATGAAGAATATATATATATATATATATATATATATATATATACACACAATTTAGAATAAAGCTCATTTTGTCTTTTTGCCTTGATAAAGTCCATCACAGGACGAAACGCATAGGCGATTTAAAATACAGTTTTCTTCTTGTCTTTATTTTATTTAAACATCCTGTCCTTAATCTCAGATTATAACTGAGTATATATATATATATATATATATATATATATATAGGCAGCAATTTCTCTTTGATGCAAAATTTATTAAAAATGACAGACAAGGTACTGTGGTTAAATCTTTTTATTTAATTTTTAATGTGATTTTCCAACTTCCATTTTTTTTTTTTCATTTCATTACATAAATTATTTCTCCAAGCACTTTCAGCTATACTTTCAGCCATTATCAAGGATGAATTTTATCTTACTTTTAAATGAATATATAAATTGTTTTATGTATGCATATCTGTAGTTATAGGAATGTTTAATTTTCCAAATATGGTTAGCACATTGTGGCTGTATTCATAGTTGATATTGTTGAGTGTTGACTTTTTTATATAATTTATGTTCAAAAAATTTATATAAAAAGCTTACCCACAGCACTTTCTCTATCATCTTTTCAACAAAACTTTTATATATATATATATATATTTATGAAAGTTTGCCTCCTTCTACTGAGCGCCCATAGCTCAGAGGTAGAATTGCCAACTGATGCCAGTTTGGTCAGGTTTCAATCCTAGGTTAAAAAGCAATCAGTCTAACCGTACTGATGAGCTGTACAGCGAAACAGATCTGTCTGCGGATGACTATATATATATTGCAAATGAATGATAAAATTTAAGATTTTGTATCACAAATTTTGTCTTTAGAAAGACTTAATCTGAATAAAGTAATGTTTTTTGATGGAATTATACATGTATTTTTTTAATTAGATTATTAAAACAGAAATATTTTAATTATGTAATCTCATTAAATTAGATTACGTCTGATGAAAAGAAAATCTTTATTGCTGGCTTTAGTTATTTCAAAGACATTTGGCATGCTAGCCTTCAAATATTCAACTTGATTCCACGTTTCTTAACAAATCATGAAATTTGTCATGTTGAACGGCCACTCTTCGAGATCTTTTCACATTATGTGGTTTTCTGGGGGGTCTGTCCTTGAACATTTCTTATTTTTGATTTTAATCAACAACCTTCTCAATGACACCAAAATATTTTCATGGTAATTATTTTGCTGAGTTCTTGTTACCTCAACTGTATGAATTTAATCGTACTAGTAGATTGGCTACTAAATCTTACCATTTTACTATTGAAATAACTCGATGTAACCATAATTTTTATTCTATTAGTCTTTTTTCTAGCACTTCTCAATTTTGGAATTCTCTTCCAAGTTCTTACTTCCCTGCATCCAAAATTCTTAAAAAAATTAATGCAACATCCGTTGTTGTCTTGTGTCTTCCTGATGCTAGTTTTTTTTTATTGTCTGTTCTTCTCACTAAAGTCTTCTCATTGTTTTTCACTATTGCTGCCATATCTTATCGGGTGCCCCTGCTATCCACCTAGGGTCCCTGACAAAATCCAACAGAGAACCTTTAATGTGATCAATCCCGACTTGGCTGCTTGGATACAGTCATTTTCTCACTGTTTAATGTGGCTTCCCTGTGTCTCCTCTACAAATACTTTCATGGCTTCTGTTCAGATGAACTTAGCTCACTGGTACTCCCCATACATGAATTTGCTCGAACCAATAAAATTTAAAAGCAAATTCTACTACAGCAGATTCTTTTCTCGCACTTCCCACCTGTGGAATTCCCTTCTGTTTACTTGCTTCTTCGACAGCTACAATCTCCAAGAATTTAAATGTAAAATCGATAGTCATCTCCTATCTCACTAACCTGCATCCTCTCTTTCATGTTTCTTTCTTTGTCCACTCCACTCTCATCAGTATTCTTATCCTTCTCCTGCCCACTTCCTGACACCCCCCTGTAACCTGTCACTCTTTCTCATAATTTTCCTCCTATGTAACCCCCTGCAAAACAGTGGCAGTAAAATGCCTTGCTTGGGGCGATATGATTATTAAAAAAAACAAAAAAACAAAAAACCTTGCATCTTATTGGCATTATTGCCTTGCTTGGAGTAAAATGATTTTTTAAAAAATTAACTTAAAAATTAATGAATATTAGACTGAATATTTTGTTTATGGTTCTTTGTAAGTTCTAGAGTCAGAAAAGATTCAATATTGGGGAAAAATAATTTTTTTCAAAGTCTCTTGAGTAATCAAAAAATATTTTAACATAATATTTTTGTATTTAAAACATTTTTGAGTGAAGATCCAAGAAAATATAAAGAAACAGTAGTGTCTGCGTATCTGAAAGCAGAAGTATCTCCATAAAAATAGGTTTTAAAATGTCCAATTTAAAATTTTACTTTGTATTTACTTGTATCTGTTTTCTTCATACTTGACTAACCTTATTTTCTCTTGTATGTTCTGTGTGCCTTCAGGTCGTAGGCCATCATAACCCTCCACATCTTCCTTTTACTTGTAGCTATTAAGGATTTTTGTTGTTATTTGCCCAAACCCTGTTCTGCCATCCATTTGCTCAAGCCCATCAAGTGTTGCTTTCTTCTGTCCTTTCTTTCCCTGAATCTATCCTGTGAGTATCAGATTCTCCAAGCCCTCCTTCTTCATTGTGTTTGTAATTTGGTATCAACCAATGGGATCAGTAGAAATAATAAAAAAAAAAAGCAAGTTTGTATGCCAACAGTAGGTTCTATTACAAATATGTTGTGAACAGTCCAGCAGGCAGCGTAGTACCAAAAACGGGGTCAGAAATTCATCCTTCCCCTTGTAACAGGAAGAAACACACTTTTGCTCACCATCCTCCAGAAATTGCCCCCAAACATAAGCAAAAGCATTGGTTTTTATTCACCAAATGATTTTACTCATGTTATGCCAGACAGGGCAGAAAGAACATTAACATAGCTTCTCTGATACATATAGCAGTTCTTTTTGTGCTACCAATTTTCTTTAGTTTTTCTTCTTCACCACGTTTTTTGCTGTAGAATACATGCAATATGCTGTTGCTTGGTTCAATGAGGTTATTTGCCATTTTCTTCGCTACAGTGTTACAAAAAAATTTCAACTGCCTCTTCTTGCTGTTAAGTATTGTTGATTTTTCATTTGCTCACAAATTTGGATCCTGATATCCTCAATATAGATTCACATTTCTACTGCTTCAAGTCTGTTCTTCATTTTTGATGAGATTGTCCAGCATTTGCTGCCATGCGAGAAGACAGATATCATGTGACAGGTCAATACTCTTTCCTTTTTTTTCCAACAAAACTTTTCTGTCTGTTAATACTCTGCTTAGCTTTTGAAATGCATTACTGGACATCCTAACATGTCTTTGGATCTCAGTGTCTTGCTTTACAGGGATTTGAATTTAGTATTCCTGACTTGATTTTAGTATTCCTGGCTTGTAATATGCATTTTGGCTCCTCTTTTCTGCTGATGATCATGCATTCTGTCTTCTTGTAATTTATTCTTAGTCTTTTCTTTTCACTTTCCTTTGTTATCATTTTTTTTTTTTTTTAAATCATTTCACCCCAAGCAAGACAGCAAGGCATTCCTCTGTCACTATTGTGCAGGGGGTTACATAGAGGAAGACGATAAAGAGGGGTTAGATACTGGTAAGGATACTGAGGAGGAGGATTGGGTAGATGGGAAGAGTGTTTGGGAGAATGGATGCAAGTTAGTGTGTTAGAAGGTGTCTATTGACCTTACATTTAAACTCCTGAAGATTGTAGCTGTTGGGAAAGCAAGTATGTGGAAGGGAATTCCACAGTCGAGAAAAGAAACTGTTGGAGTAGAAGTTGCAGTTACATTTTATCGGTTTCACTGTAAAAGGGTGGGACCTAGTTGCTAATCTAGTATCTCTGGCAAATTCATACCTAGGGGGTACCAGTGATCTAAGTTTATCAAAGCAGAAGCCGTGAAAGTATTTATAGAAGAAGCACAGGGAAGCCACGTCACGCTGGTGAGAGAGTGACTCCAGCCAGTCAGCTAAGTCAGTGTCAATCACATTACAGATTTTCCATTGTATTTTGTCAAGAACCCCCTAGAGAATAGCAGGGGCACCCAACTAGATGTGGCAGCAGTATTCAATACACAGGCTGGTGGTAGATTTATATATGTGCAGAATAGATTCAGACGAAAAAAACTTCTGAGCCCTGCCCAGAAAACTGACTTTCATTCTGTAGGAGTTTTTGTAGTTTGTTTTTTGTGTCTACTTTCAGTAATGTGTTATCTGCATATCTTATTTCTAAGAGTTTGGCCACTAATAATGAATCCTGGTAAGACTTCTAATTTTCTCAGAATTGCCTTGCTGTGTAGGTTGTATAAAACTAGTGAGAACACATATTCTTGCCTTACACCCCTTTCTATTTTTGTGTATCTTCTGAACTCATTTTATATCTATATGTAAACAGTTTATTGCCAATATAGATCCTTGACTATTCTTACGTCTTTCCTGAATATGTCAAATTTGCTGAGCAGCTTTAACAGATTTCCCTGTTGATTAAGGCAGAGAGGATCTTTCAGGTGACTGATAAGTTTTTTTTTTTTTTTTTGTGGCTGGGAGGGTGGGTCTTTAAAAATTAACAAGCTTCAATGTTTGGCTGGAATAATAGCTAACACTACACAATTTGTAAATTAAAGAGCTGACTTCTAATTCCAGTGGGTTTCGTTATATTCACTTATGAACAAATACACCAGATAGGAATTAATTGGTAGGATTTGTATTTGTCTATATTTCTGAGATGAGGTTGTATTTACATTATTCGGACTGTTGTCCTCATCTTTGTTACCATTTGTACAACGTTTTGGCTGTTTTATGCTCCGTTTTTTTTTTTTTTTTCAGGTGCTGGGAATTTTAGTTTAAAATTCCTAGCACTTGAAGAAGGCCAGAGCATTCAACGGCTGAAACGTCGTACAAATGGCAACAAAGATGAGGACAATAGTCCAAATAATGTAAATACTGGTAGGATTTGTATCAGTAAATCATTATCATAAGAAATATTTTACAAACTAAAATCATTTTCTGGCTTTAAGTAACCTGTAAATGGTTGATAAGCTGTAAAATACAAATCAGTCATAGATAAATCATTAAATATATAAATAAACTTTTAGTGTAAGGGGTTAATATATATTTTAGGTTTAACATAATATATATATATTTACCATTTGAATGATAAATTCAAATTCTAAATTGTTATTCTAAGATGTCACCACTTGGCAAATAACTGACTTTTTACAATGTCTTAAAGTATTTCATTTCAGAATTTCAATTAACTTTCAATTTATTCATGTCAGTATATACCTATATATCAGGACAGTTTTGAATATAAGTGTCAGCTATACATACCCAATTATACAAGGTCTCCATCAAATGAGTGACAAGGTAATTTTTACCATGTTTTGGAATATTAAAAAGTGTTCTACTATCTTGATTTGATTTTAACACAGCTGGCTTTACAATTAGGGGTAAAGAATTGTTTGTTTTTTGGATTTTCTTTTGCTTTGTTTCTTCTCAATTTAGCCAATGCAGCTTCCACTTCATTTGTTAATATTTCTGGTATATACATATTTTTGTTTACTGCCGGGTGTTCTTTTATTGTGGAAGAGATCTCTTGATGCTTTCATTTCATAGATAAAGTATTTTTTTTCTTTAATATGAGCATCCTTGTATTTTATGTCCAAGCCGCATTCACCCTGGTTAATGGCAGGGTCCCAAGTCCTGCTCTGTTATTTAACCCATAACTGGAGGGAAGGGATGGATTAATACCTTTCCCAAGGGTACTAGTGCATAAGTGAATGCAGGGTGTTCAACTGGAATTTGAACTCAGCTCACCAATTTCTCTTTCCGAGCTGACATCCACTGCACCACAATGCATATCCGTCAATAATACTTACAGCACCTGGTATTCCCAAGCAGTCACCCATCTAAGTACTGACCAGGCTCAACATTGCTTAACTTTGGTGATCAAGCGAGAACTGGTATATTCAATGTGATATGGCCGTAAGCATGCACATCTGTCACTAAACGCTTAAAGAACCTGGTATTTCCAAGCGGTCACCCATCTAAGTACTGACCAGGCTCAACATTGCTTAACTTTGGTGATGAAGCAAGAAGCGGTGTCTTCAACATCATATGACTGTAAGCCATATATTTTATACATGTTGTTGATAAACATGTCTTCTGTTCTGTTCTCATATATTTTTATGCATATCTCTTTGATCTGTGATGCTCATTCTTTCTATGTCTGCACGTTTTTCATTAAGCCATTCTTCTTTAGTCTGTCTGCATTGGTTCTTTATTTCTTTGTGCAGTTTTCTGTATTCCATTCCATGTCTTAGCATTGTTTTCCGTCTGCTTTGCATCATGTCGAGAATGTCATTTGGTATCCATTTGCTTTTTCTTCTTAGTCCATTTTCTTATGGGATGATGTTTTTTGTTGATGTCACTAAAGCTTTTCTTAGTGTACCCCACTTCAAGTTTCCATTTCATATCTTTTCATACTGTCCACATATTTTTTCTTCAGGTTTGAGTTGTTCAGGAGTCAATTATATTGTAACTTGGGTGTAGCATTAGTCTTTTACAATTTCCGTAGTTTCATTCTTAATTTGCATATAACAGGAGGGTGGTTGTTTCTGCAGTCAGCACTTGGATAGATTTTTCAGTGAACAACTGCATTCCTGAATCTCGTGTTGATTGTTATATAGTTGATTTGATTTTTAGTTTCACCTGCTGGGATTCTCTCTGTCCATAGTCATCTTGGATGATCTTGGAACCAGGTGTTTGCTACTATTTGTTCATTTGCCGTGTACCATTGGACCCATTTATCTTTGCATTCATTGTGGGCTCCTAGTCCAAATTTGTTAGCTAGTTCCCCTTCCCTCTCTCCTTGCCTACTTTAGCATTCGGGTCTCCACTGATAATTAAAATTTATTGTTATTTACTCTGAGTTTTGGCATTGTCTAACATGGAATAGAAAGATTCAATTTCTCCTTCCATACTTTGTGCTGTCAGTGCATACACAATTGTAATAGATATGTTAAAAGGCTTTCTTTCAGTTTAACTACAAGAATTCCTTCAGATAACTGACAGTATCCCAGAAGACATTTCTCTGTCTTGAGCTAGCATCAGTCTAACTCCTTTCTCATTTTCTTTCTGCCTGCATATATAATTCTGTGCTTGTCACTGACAAAAACTATATTGTTTGGCCACCTAGTTTCACTTACACCTAAAATGTTGACATCTCATGCCCTCTTTTGCATTCTCCAATGTTTTAATGTTCCTTATACTGAAAGTGTTTCGTTTTTTGTTTTTTTTTTATGTGAACAGTCGCTGGATGATTGTCAGGGGTTACCTGTCACTTCTTTTTGGGTGAGAGATAATGAAATAAGTCAAACAGAGAAAGCATCTAATAAATGAACAAAGATTCTATTTTCCTGTTTCTTTTTTTTTTTCTTTTTTTTTCTCCATTTGAAAATAATGAACATAATCAAAATTTGCTGTTCAAAAGGTGTTGGTACTAATTAATTATACATGATTGATTCTTACTTTAAGACTCATTACTAATGACATTAGGCCATGCAATAAAGTTAAGCATTAGGACAATTTCTGTTTATTACTTTTTTTTCTAACAAAGGTATTTTGTATTTATCTTGGATTTGGCAATTAATCTCAGACATGTCAACAGAATCATTCCACAGAATAAATCAAAAAAATAAAAAGGACAAAAATAAGTATTCAGATCTTCCATTCATGTATCTCTCTTTAATCATAACTTTTGAGAGCAATAGTAGGCTTTTTCTTTGTTGTAGACGTGAATTACAATTGATTTCAGAAATGTATTGCTCTGTCCTCAGAATTCGGCTGAGTAAAGAGTACTAAACTGTTACTTGATATGTTTTTCTGTATGGTAGCAAATGTTGGAAAAGCTCCTGAAAAGAAAATTTATGCTTACCATCAGGAAGAGGCTGTTTAGATTTCTGAGGCATGTAATAAAGAAGGAAGGTTTGGAAAATATGATACTCACAGGACAGACTGAGGGAATGAATGACAGTAAAGCAGCATACTAGATGACAAACAGATGAAACTTATGTGCTCCAAGGGACAGGAAGTGTGGAATGATAGTGACTGCTTATGTTCTGATGGGACATACCACATAGAATGTTCATTTATTTGGCTCTCCACATCTTCCTTTCCCTTGTAGCTTTTAATAAATTTTGCTTTTTTATCTCTTAAACATTGCTCTACCATCCATTTACTAAAGATTATGCATTGTTTTCCTCAGGTCCTCTTATCTTCAGTCTCTACTGTGAGTATCAAATTTTCCAAACACACTTTCCTCATTATGTGCCCTTTAAGTTAAAACTCTCTATAGATGTAATTCTTGTTTCCATTTTCTAAAAACTTCCTTGTTGCTCACATGTTCAATCAATGATATTCTCAGCATTCTTCTGTAGAATTACATTTCTGTTCCAAGTCTCTGCTTCATTTGTGAAGAGATCGTCCAGCATTCCCTACCATATAGTGGTTTGATATTACATAACAGTTGAATTCTTTTTTCTTTGTTTCTAAGGAAATTTTCTTGTTTCTTAATATTTCACTTTGCTTTTGGAAGGCATCTTTCACTTGCATGTTGAGCTTTTTCTTTTGCTTACATTCATGCAATCTGTTTCCTTGAAATTGATGATTAGTTCTTTTTGCTTTTCTTCACTACCTTCTCTAGAAGTTCTTGTACTTACTGCTTTTAATTTAGTAACTTAATATAGTCATACAGTTTAAAATCTCTTTCTGTCGTGGATTTAATTAATGAAAAATTAGTTACATCAAATAGCCTGCATAATATGTGATGTTAAAATAGACACATTTCTTTGATATTGCAGGAGCCTGAGTTTGGGATGAAGAGGCAAAGAAATTAATTTTTACACATTGTTTTTTATGTTTGTTAGAAGTTTTGGAACATGTTGAAAATGGATCTATTTTTAGTTTGGTAATCTCTCCTGCAAAATTTTATGAGTGGATGGAGGTATGTTTCTTCTTAGTTTACAACCAATAAAAAATAATAATCAAGATGGAACAAATATTTAGCACTAAGCCATTTTATATGGCTTTTTATATAATGTTTTATTTCTTATTACAATAAATTATATATATATATATAAGCATGCAGTGTAGATATAGAAGAATCCAAAGGAGTATCCTGTACATACAGTGGTAGAACTCTCTAAGAGAGCTCTAAATATACATGTATATAAATACATATAGAGAAAATATAAGAAAAATCAAGGCACACACATTATTTCATGGTAAATAGGGAGTATAAGCCTATGTCAGGTGAATCATCATCAGCTTCCGTCTTCATTGTACAAAGGATTTTACACAGATATATATATATATATATATATATATATATATATATATATATAATGTGTGTGTATGTTTTTGTGTCTAAATGTTTTGATTTTGTTTTAAATAGTGGAATTATATCTAATGGTATGGAGATGAAAAATGTTTAACAGAAAAAATTCTTCTTTACAAAAAATAAAACTGTATTCCATTTTTAATCTGATAAACTAGTTTTATGTCTGTCAGGCTTTACTATTAATCCATGGGAATTCATTCTTTCATATAAAACTTTCAATCTCTAGGCTGGTAAATATTACTTCCTTAATTAAAGAAAAAATGGATTTCTTCTCAAACATGGGTACCCACTAAATGTAACATTGACGGTAATAAGAAATGATGTCAGAGTAAACAAAATCTATTAAGTTGTTAAGAATTGGATTCTAAGAAAAATATGATCTTGTAATTACAATGTATAATGGCTTTAGAAGAAATAACATGTGATACCCCACTTGTCTTCTGATGTAATAATCTATCTACAATGGTTAATCTAACTCTAATTGCTATAATTCTATAAAATATTTAGTTTGTGAATTGGAACATTGTTGATATTTTTTCTTTTAATAGTTAATATTATACAAAAAAAAAAGAAATCTATGATTTTGAGCCTCTATGAGAATTGATAACAGTATAAATAATTTGTAATGTAAATTGTGAACATTATAATTTATGATGCAAATTGTGAACATTATAAATAATTTGTGATGCAAATTGGGAACAGTATAAATGAGTTGCGATCCAAATTGGGAACAGTATAAATAATTTGCGATCCAAATTGGAAACAGTATAAATAATTTGCGATGCAAATTGGGAACAGTATAAATGATTTGCGATGCAAATTGGGAACAGTATAAATGATTTGCGATGCAAATTGGGAACAGTATAAATGATTTGCGATGCAAATTGGGAACAGTATAAATAATTTGCGATGCAAATTGGGAACAGTATAAATAATTTGCGATGCAAATTGGGAACAGTATAAATAATTTGCGATGCAAATTGGGAACAGTATAAATAATTTGCGATGCAAATTGGGAACAGTATAAATAATTTGCGATGCAAATTGGGAACAGTATATTGTATTCTTCTGTTCAGTAACCTCTTTTTAAAGCAATTCTTAACTTCACTGATCTCATGGTTATAATATTCTAAAATACTGTTTCTTTCTAGCGATAGACTTAAACATTAACAACACAGAAAACTGAAATATCAAATACAGTTTAAATTTTAGTTTAATTACTATAAGGAAGGCATGTAGTAACTTCTCTTTGTGTTGTTCCATCACTGACAAGGCCACAATAATTAAGAGAATGGGTAAACTAATCTTTCATCTGCTTTGACATTAGCAGCACGAATCTGTTACTTCAATATACAACCTTGACAAGAGACAAATAAAATAACTCTTTTCTTATACTATTAAAGACGGTGCAAAGAAAAGCTTATTTATTTGCCATAATGTCATTATCATACTTTTGTCAACCCCAAAAGTAAGTAGCAGTGGGAATGTGAACTCTGTTAGGATTTTTGCTTTTTGCAAAATTTTTCATTTATAATAAATATTTTGTTGTCAGTTTTACTTTTATATCTTATTCTCAGAGAAGGAATTGCCTTCATCTTTACCAATTTCTATCTTTACCAAATTTCTTTTTTTTTTTTATAACTTGCCTCAAAGTAGACATTGTTTTCAGTTTTCACTGAGCTTCATTAACTATCTTCCCTGAAAAGTTTCTGTCATTAAGAATGACATTCTTGAAGCACACACACTTGCTACAACTATCGAAAATATTGATTCACAAATAGCTCTAAGCTTACATTGCAACTTTAACAATAAAAAAGCGTTACTTTTATACTATTCAAATGGCTCCCAGACTTTCCAATTAAGATTGAGGTATGCTATTATTATAAATGTGCATTCATGCTTCAAGAATTTGGCATATTTTATTTAACTGTTCACTACTTTAGAAGATATCTATATCTCATTTCAATAGATGAGCAAAGTTTAATGTTGCATCTGGCTTTAAAAATCACCAGTGTTTATCTGAATGAAGGAATCTCTGATATTTAAAACATAACTGAAATCTTATTAATCTATTGCTATTTTCATGAGATATCTTGCCAGCTGCTCCAAGACAATCCTTAAACTGCCTTCATTGGCATCTCCATATTGTCTCTACTCACTATCCAAATAGCTGCTGAAGAAGACCCAAGACAAAGAGATTTCTCATAAGATATCAGCTGCTCCAAAACAATTTTTATTTCAATTGTTTTCCCTCACTTTTATTGCCAGAGTAAGAAGTTTCAGAACAATTTTCTGGTGTACTCAATGCAAAATCTGTTTTGATTTTGTGGTTAATGTGCATTGGTACAAATGCAAAAGATCACATGTGGAAATGTTTTTCAACACCAATTACATCTTGGTTTTCCACATTAGCAGTGGAACAGCTTGGCATGTCTAGATACAGGCCTCTCTGAAAATGGTCAAGATGTGGGTCTTTGTAAAATGTTTCATGCAAATAAAAGCAATAGAAAAAAAGCAGCAATTGGCAAGACACAGTAAGTTGGTTTCATGGGATTATGTGATGAGTTGTTGGTAAAATATCTAATCAGCTGCTCTTGAACAGTCATTGCTTTCAATGCTTTCATTCCCATTTTTAACTGTCTTGAATCACTTGTTGATTGAAAACCAAAGTAAGAAAACTCTGAGCAAAGAAAGTATTCATATCTTGTCAGCTGTTTCAGGACAATTGTTGATTCTACTATCTTCATCATTATCTAGGAATTGTCTAAACTCACTATCCAAATTTCTGCCATATGACCCAGAATAAAAAAGATATTATTAGATATCTTATATGCCACTCTGAGTTATTGCTTGTTGTTTTAATCATTTTTTATGAATTGTCTTGATTTACTATTTCCCTGCCAGAGTCAGAAGAACCAGAAGTACTCTATAATGAGGTTGTTGCATTTGCTTCACACTTACTACTTTGGAAATAGCATGACCTTATTTCCACTCAAAGAACGGTCATTTATTTCACTGCCTTTGAACTGTCTTGACTTACTATTCATTTCACTGCCAGATTAAGATGGCCCAGAAGAAAGAAATCTCTCATGAGATATCTTATCCAGTTTCATAGAAAATAGTTTTCAAGAAAAAATAGATTTTGAACAGCTCTCATGGGAAATTTCTTTGTTCTGGCTTTTCTTTGGCCAAATTTGTATAGTAAGTAGACAATTCAGAAATTGTAATGAAAACAGTTAAAGGTTATTTTGGAGCAGCTGACAAGATATATCATGAAAAAAAAATCAATGGTTTAATAGGATTTCAATTATGTTTTTAATATCAGTGAGTGGTTAAACCATTTTGTTGTTGCATTTAAATTAATCTAATTCTTAAAGTAATAATCTTAAGTATTCTAATGGCAGCCATTTCAATAACCAAGAACTGTCAGGAAGGAATTTCATCTGAAATTTAGTTATTGAAATTTTTTTATAATTGATATTTCTCAAGTTGATGTAAGACTATAGAGTGGGATTCATTTATTAATTCCTATTTTTTTAACACTATGATTCTCTTATGTGCCATGTCTTTTCAGAATGTAGGTGATCATGATTCTCCACAACTTCCTACTTTTTCAGCTCTTAGCAAGGTTTATCTTTTAACCTTCTTTGCTAGTCTTGGTTCTGCCATCTAATCACCCAAGCTAATTAGATAAGTCACTTGTTGTTTCCCTCTGACACTCTTGCCTTAAATATGTTCTGTGAGCATCAAATTCTGCAAGCCTTCTTTCCTCATTATATTTTCTAGAAATTTCAACTCTCTCATACAAAAATTGTCAACAAGCAAATAAAAAAAGGCAATGTCTGTTATATTCAACAAAACATATATATATATATATATATATATATATATACACAAAAATCTAGAGTGTTTTTGCTCTACTATTGTATCTTTTCTTTCGTACTTTGTATTGAGCACTTTTTCTTGTGTTTGGTTTTGTTTGGGTTTTTTTTTCTTTACTGCGGAGTATTTAATGTTTTGTTCTTGTTCCGCGGGTTTCTTTTTTTCCCCCCCATTTATCCGACGTCTTAGTACACCGGATTGTAACGGATTTAGGTTCTGTTTGTTAATGGTTTTTTCCGAGGTTTATTTTAGTATAAATTTACGGCCTACATACTTACAGAGGTTATGTTGTTATTATTATTATTATATATATATATATATATATAATACACACACACACACTTTCATGTTAGGTGGTATTCTGACAGTATAATAAATTAGGAGGCATTATTTTCAGAGCAACTTTATATTTTTTTCAGGGCTTATGAAGTTCATTTTTAAATTTGACAACTCTCTTATTATTCAGTAGACAAGTTAGTTTATAAATGAATTATAACCTTATCACAAAATATCTGAAAATTCTGAAGAACTTTTTCCTGCTACTTGAATGATTTCAGATCATAAAAATCACGATTTTCTTAATTGCTTTCTACTTTTGCTTTTAAGTGAAAAATAATTTATGATATTGTTATTAAGTAGGATTTCCTTTATATCATCCAAAAGTAGCTGTTTATTTTGTATTATCGATAACTGCTCTTCTCTTTTTGCTTGGGCATTTATATAGGCTATTTCTTAGCTATGCTAATTAGACAGTCATTTACATATCTCTACAGATATTCTGGGTAGTAAAGAATTGACTAATTTCCAGCAAATAAAAATATTTTGTTTCTGAGTGGGCAACAAATGTACTCTGTTCCTGTGGACAAAAAATAAATAAATAAATAAAAAAAACATGCTGCCTCTCTGTGGATAAAATGCCATACACTGTCTTAGTGGTCAAAGAACCTGTTCTGTTCCTGGGAGTCGGGGGATATGCTGCCTCTCTTTTGTGAGCAAAAAATTTGCTTTCTACTGGTAGGCATATAATGTGCTATTTAAAAAATAATTTAAAAAAACTGCTAAAAAAAAGGATTTGTTTTAATTCTGATGGAGTTTTTTTGTGTTTGTTTAGTTTAGAAATGCAGTGAATAATCAGTTTGCAGTGATGCATTTTAAAATTAAGGAAATTGACTCTAAAATCAGTTAAAATTATGTAGATTTTATGAAATGAAACAAAATATTGATGACTGAACCATAATTTGATTTTCACTTTCCCAAAGTACATTAAGAAATAACCGTAAATGTTTTTTTTTACCAGCAAACAAATTAAATTAATATAAAAACGTCAGTATAAATTCAAAACTTCTGTGATAAAGTAATTTGTTTTGATCCTTAACCATATCATTAATGTCTGTAAATTAAATATAACATATGTTACTTCATTCTCTTGCATTGCTGCCAAAATATTGTCAGTTTTTTATTTTTTGTCTGATCAGAAAATTTAAGTTTTTTTCTTTTAACATTTTGTGTTTTTTTTTTTCTTTTTTTTCTTTTTACTGCATCCCTGAACTGACAAAGTTGGTATTTGTCTTGTCTGGAGGAGCTAGTAATACACACACACACACATACATACATACATACATTAAACTGTCATTTTGAAATATGCATCTGATGATTGCATAACACGTGAAACTCTGAGTCCTGCCATAGACGTAGGATAATCATGGCTTTGATATTGTTCTGACTTTGTTACACCTTTTTTACATATGAACATTGAGGGAAATTTCATTGTGAAACCAGGAATTTGTGTGTGTATGGCCCCATGCTTCTTTACCTGAATTTAGGAGCTTACATTCTCATCTGAAATATCTGAGTCACTACAGCTCTCCTCCCTGAGGTGGGTGTTTATATAACTTCATGCAATACTCACTTCTTTGAGTGGGAACTGACGGGAACTACCTTTAGCCACTGTGGGCTCTTGTATTTATGGGTGTCCTTTTTTACTGGTGTGGTGAGGACTCATAAGGGGTTTTATGCAAATATTCTAAAATTCAATCAGTTTTCTTTCTCTGTTTCACTTTTCCAATCATGAAAGGTTCTCCTTCTTCCTGGGAGGAGCCATTACAACCTCTCTGGTGTCTTACGTTTCTCTATTTCACACTTCCAATTCTGGAATGTTCTTCCTCTTCTTGGGAGGAGCTATTACTTGATGTCAACCTCTCTGACATCTTATTTTTCTTTATCTTTATTTAACACTTCCAATTCTGGAGATTCCCCCTCCTCTTTGGGAGGAGCTATTACATGACAGTGATCTCTCTCAAGGAAATTTAGAATGATAATTTTCCAAACCATTAACAATTGGTTTTTCCCTTTTCTCAACAAGATCAATTTAACCTTTGCTTTCTAATCATTTCAGGTGTGATTCACCAAGTTTCCATCTGGAGGAATATGAATAAAAATCTTTTTCTTTAATAATTTTTGTCTATGCCTTTCAACAAGGCAGCTTTGACATTTGACCTCCTAATCATGTCAGCTGTGTTTTGCTGAGTTCCACTCAAAAATTTATGAATTAAAAAAATAAACTATTTTCTTTTCAGCTGCTTTCATCTATGTAATGCTAGTCTGTTACACTTATTTCAAGTAGGTGGTTGTAACATTTGATCTCTAATCCTCTTGGCTGTGTTTCACTGAGTTCCACCTGAGAATTTATGAATTAAAAAAAAAACATTTCTCTTTCCGATACTTTTCACCCGCACACAATGTTAGTCTGTTTCACTTCTTTGAATGAGGCCAATTGACAGTTGATCTCCAATAGCCCAGCTATGTTTCGCTAGGTAATAACATTCATATTGTGCGATTCTATTTCATTTCTATTTTTAACCAGTTTGCTATCTTGGGAAAATGAATCTCTTTCCTCAAAAAAAAAAAATAGTATTGTGTTTTTTAATTCTTTCTCATCTGAATAAAATTGTTTTCTCTAAACCTTTTTGGAGTGTAAAAATTAAAATGATTTTAGTTAACTCTTTTTCGTCCATAAAAAAAAATAAAATGATTTTTCATTAGCTCTCTTTTTTCTGTACGCCATGTTAAATATTGTCATATTGTTAAGGTTGTGACTGCCAATGATGATTCCTGATAGCACTTCGAATTATCTCAGGGTTTTGTCACTGTAAACATTAAATAAGTTTGATGAGAAAACACAGTTTTGATTTTATTGTTTTTGTGCATTTTGTTTCTTTTTTTAATATCAGAAATCATTTGAAATGTGTTATTTTTTTCAAAATGTTGACATTTTAAACTGCCATTTTATTTTTATATGTGGTACAGTTGGCATAATGGTTACTGTAATTAATTGTTACAATGAGCCTGGTCCAACACAGGTAAAGTTCTGTAGATCCTGCTCTCTGCTCATCTGTGCTGATCACCTTTTATTCAGGTTTTTGACCATGCATGTAAAATAGCTATAGTTTTAAAAGCACATGTGCTTTGCCTAAATTGCAAAGGGTGGCTTTGACTGAGCAAGTGAGACATTGTTGCTTCTTAGCCACAGGTTGATGAGAATTTGTTTGATTCTATTTCACCACAGTTACCAACTTAGAAAATGGAATTGGCAAGCAGTATTCTAATTGCACTTCATGCTGTTTACATTCAGTCTGTACTTATTCCTTAGAAAAAGCTTGAATCTGTCTTTTTTCCTCCAAAATATGGATGAAATAGTAGAGCAGATTTTAGCTCGGATTTAGTCTCTGAGAATACAATTTGAATATTTTTTTTTTTCCAACTCAAAACTTGGTTGACATGGGTACATCCATTAAACCATTTTTTTAAAGCAGTTTTGTTTATATTGGATGTGCAGGAAAAAAGTTAGAAACAAAAATACACTTGAAGTATCACATAGCAATTTTTTTCATTTTTGTTAAACTTACACCCTCAAACTATTTTTGGGCTTTCAAGCCCTACCTTCTCTTCTAGGTTGCCATGGATACTATCTACTAGGTGCCATGGCTCATTCACCACTGCTACTGTTCAAAATGTTTTATTTAAAAATGTTTTGACGTCTCTTCAGTTTTCTCCTTTGAACATATATAAAAAAAATTAAAGAATTTTCTTCTATTGATTTAAAAAAAAATCTGTATCACTCCATGCAATGCAGTAAAGTTACTAAGACACAAGGGGCTACAGGGTGTGGAAGAATTAAAAACAGAAACTAATTATGTGCATGAATAGGAAAGAGTGATTAGGAGGGCAGTAGAACTCATTTAAACAATTAACATGAAAGTATTTATAGAAAAGATACAGATTATTTTTTTGTTTTAACTGCTTTATTTTGATTGGTCATCTTTGCTCTTTCATATTGAATAAGGATATAAAATTTTCAAATTTAGGCATTGACATATACCCTAAAATCACAATCATATACTCCAGCTTGCATCAATGCTGTTGCAGTTTTATCAGTCACATGTGTTTACATTCAAGTACACTTTCTTCATGATATGTGATAACACATGCAAACTCTACCAAAAATCTCTAATTACACTTCACCAATTTACTTAGTTTTCTGTATAAGTTTGCATATTTAATCTCTGAGTATATATACACACAGACAGATAACCTGTTAATACATGAAACTGACAGTCACCATGCACTGTTGATTGCAATGTCCACATTTTATATGTCTACAATAATCTATAATATTGAGTACTCTTGAGCATATATGCATATAGATTATGTAAATGCTGCATTGAGGCATGAAAGTGCCAGTCACCATACACTGTTGATTGTGATGTTCACAATGGAATCTATAAATATTCTGTCTATGTGTTGTGGAGTAGTTTTTGCACTGAAGGTTATAATCGGACTATGTCGGTTGCTAATTGACTTAACGTACCCAAAATGTTAGGAACTTGGTAATCTTCCACTGTAAGCTGACTCCTTAGTATTCAGCTAACTGCTGACTAATATCAACTGTCTTAGTTCAACCATGTCCAAACTGGAACTAATCAGTAGTTCTACTGAACTCCAATAGAACTCTAAAGAACTCTCTAGAACTTCTCCCGTTAACTTCCTGTTAACTCTTATTAATATAGGAGGGAAAATCCATTACCTGAGGAATAGGTGTGTTTCCCCATAACACTATGATACTAAGTATATTTTCACTAAAAATATAGCAAGTTTTACAAATATTGAGTTTAGTTCGATTGTATGTATTTATCTGAACAAGTTTTGTTAAATTTATTCAGCAAAGATTTTCCATTTAAATTTTATTGTATTTTCCAATTTTTGAATAACATGTTCCATGTCCAAAGTTTTTTTTTTTTTGTTCTGTTTTTGTTGAAGTACTTTCAAATGTCTCAGTCATTATAAAGAACTAGATTTTGTCAGTAGGGTAGGCAAGATTTTGTTGTTTACATCCTGACCTTTTTTTTAATTATTTTCACTGGTTATCAACCCTTTGTGGATTATTTAAAGCCTAAACATAGTTGGAATATATTAGTTCATACCTTGCCCAATGGTATGTGCACAGAAGTGAATGTAATAAACCTGACTTTAATTCAAACTTGGCTCTCTGATTTCTTATTCTAATTACACCATCTGCACATCCACCATTTTTGGAACACTGGAATATCTTTATGGGAATATCTGAATAATAAAATTCAGATTAACATAAATCAATTAGTTTGAACACTGAAACATAGAAACAGCCAGAAAAGCCTTCATATTGAGTTCAAATGTATTTGTGACATCACACCTAAAATGGCTGCCACCACAAAACAGCGAAAAAACATACAGGGTGTCCTTAAAATTTGGACACATAGTCAAAAATGCTATATTTTCAACATTTTACTGAATTGGAATATTAAGAAATAACATCTTTAATATGAACTCATCATTTATGATGGGAAGTTTGAGGCACTTGGCAAGATTCACATGAACTCAATGATATAACACCATGTTGTAATCCTAAATGGTTATTGCATGAGTAATCACCAAAATTGAGGTTGGGAATAATAGTATATCAACAAGTAGAAAACTCTCATGCTGCTTGAAGTAGATACACTGCTAGTGAACTGCTAGTCATTATAATCAATCTCCTTTACTCCATTAGTATCTATGTATTTAAGAGGATAGGAACATACTATTTCTGTATACAGGTTGGTATACAACACACCACATTGCCACAAATTTTACACTGTTGTGGCCTGGTTAGGTACCAGAAATTATGACACAAAGATGGAATAGTTAAACAAATATATTTACAAAGAACAGTAGTACAATACAGATTAAAAACATGAGAAGAATCACCAGCGTGACTGCATTGGTCTGGCTGTCAGAGCTATCTGCTGGAATGGACGTCTCTCTTCAAAGCAGAAACTGCTGCTTATTTATAGTCTAAAAGTGTTCACTTGTGCATGGGTAAATTGTCATAATATTTTTATCCTAAGTATCAACTCTGCAGGAATTTAATATTTTTTCTTTTTGGATTAATGATGAGAAAGTCTGCTCCAGGTCTGCTTGTAGTATTGGCACGTCAAAAGAATTGTAAATGACATCCATTATTTCTTTCTCTTCAGGAGAATGGCTGTCAGCATTGTCTGACAAGTGTTTCCTGATTTAATTTAAATGTCTTTTGTGAGTAAACTGGGGACCTTTAATTATGTAGACTATATTTCCTACTCTTTTCTCAATTGTACCCATTTCCCAGAAAAAATTATTGTCCCAAAACATCTGGAAAAGAATCTTTCTCTCTGAGTTTGTAGTGTTTTGTGGGTATTGTTTGTTTGTCCAGGTTTTGTTTGTTTGGGAAATAGCTTGTCAAACACAGACCTGATTTTATATGCAAACATTACCTCGGCTGGGGGTAATGATGATGATGTCTTATTGTTGGATATGATTTTATACACCTGAAGGAACTGTTGTAGGGCTTTTTCTGTAGGTGTACTCCGAGCTTTCTTCAGAACTCTTTTCAGCATGTCAATGATGCACTCAGTCTGTTTGTTGGCTCTTGGGTGATATGGAGTAATTGTAATTTGATTGATCTGGAAGATCTCACAAAAATCTATGAAACTGCCATAAATAAATTGTGTCTTATTGTCTGACACTAAACAGTCGACTACCTCAAATCTGGAAAACAGTTCATGTAAGAGATTGTGACTTCTATAGTGGGATTTCTAAATCTAAGAACTTTGGGCTAAGAAGTAGAATCTGTCTAATGGGCCTGCAAAATCCACATGAATTCCTGATCATGGTCTCTCTGTTTTGAGCCAAGGACTATATTTGTTTGGGGGTGCCTTAGGTGCCAAAGTATAGCCTTTACAAGATTTTATGATATTTTCAATATCCTTACCCATGTTCGGCTAGTATACATAACTGTGTTGTAGTGTTGTGGGAATGACAACTTGCTTGCTATATAGCAGTACTTCATTGCCTAGAGAGAAAATATCTGTTTGTCCTTTTCACAAATTTTGGTTTTGGTTTGCCTGATAAACACATTGTTTAGAACTTCTTGTTTAATTTGATCAAAAGTTACAGTGAGTTCCCTGTGTTGCATAATGTGGCTTTAAATTCTCCTTCTGTTTGAAGGGAAGCAATCACAGAACCCATGTTCAGGAGGCTTTTTGTATGTTTCAAGATTAGTCTTGACAGTCTGTTGGCATGACAAAGGTTTTTAGACAGTAGGAACTCCATTTTAAAGTTATAATTTGAAAAGATTGTTTCATCATCTCCACAGTCTATTTGCTGTATGCACAGGCAGACAGTTTTTTAGAACTGATGATGAACAGTAACAATTTATGGTCCCTCTGCATTGTAAAGTGTCATTTGTGAATGTACCGGTGAAACTTTGTTACTGTGAAAATAATTTCTAATGACTCTTTCTCAATTTGCAAGTAATTTTTTTCTGCAGGAAGAAGCATTCTTGATGCATGAGCTATTGGTTTGTGAGATCCATCTGGCATCTTGTGTATAATACATGCTTTAATGCCATACGATCTGGTGTCACTGTCAATTGTCAACCGGTCTGGATTATAGTGGATGAGAAACAAGTCTTACGTCAAGACTTCCTTTATTCTGATGAATGTTACTTGGCATTCAGGTGTCCACTCCCAGTTATTGTCTTTTTTCGAAAGTTTGTTTAACAAAGTACTTAAGTTGTGTATATTTGGTATAAACAGCTTGTAATAGTTTGCCAATTTTAAGAAACTTAGTAAGGTAGAGACATTTTCTGGAACTGGCATGTCCATGATTGCTGTAGCCCATTTTGGATCTGGTCTTATGCCCTCTTTATCGATAATGTGTCCCAAGTATTTAATTCTCTCCATAAAAAGTTGCTTTTGGATTCTTTGAATTTGAACCCATACTCCTGAATTTTTGAGAAAGCTTTATGAACATGTGCCTTATCCATCACTTGTTGAAAAATTGTCACCGCAACCTTTACCTTGAAGGGTAGACATTCTAACTTGTACAACCTACGATGAGCAACTTAAAACATTCTTCCTCCATCGATATTTGAATATATGCATCCCTGAGGTCGATTTTTGAAAAATGTTTTCCTCCATTTAGTTTCATGAAAATTTCTTCCAGTCTAGTAAAGAATAATGATAGTCTTTGAGCACTGCATTTAGCCCTGTCCAGAAATCAATGCAAACTCGTATCTTGTTTAACTTCTTCACAGAGATGGTCAGTGAAGCCCATTGATTGTACACAATTTTTGACAAGACTTTTTAGTTATCAAGTTCTTCATTTATGTTTGGTAAAGAGGTGAAAGGCACATTTTTTTTTTTTTCTTAAACACTGACTGGATGCCATCTTATGAAACTGACCAAGACCTTCAGAAAAAAACTTCCGGAAAAGTTTTTTTAAATTTTTTATTGGGTTATTTGCCTTGGCAGCTAGGTTTTCAAGTTTTTGGCAAAATAAATTAATTGGCATGTTTCACAAATTTCTCCATTGAGTTGAAGCCAAATAAATTTTCTGTATTTGTTTTTAGTTTTATCATCCTTCCTTGAAAAATTACATTAGTGACAAGTTCTTCCTTAATTTTGATTTTCTTCCCTGTCATGGACCTGGCCATTATTAGTTTTTAGCAAAGTTGGTTTTTCCAATTTTTTCCAAATGTGTAGATTTATGATTCCTAAATATGAACCAGAATCCAACTGTAGTTTAATATTTTTATTTAGGATTTGTACTTACACGTATTTCCTAATGTTTAATCTGTCTTGTTCATCTGATTGTGTTTTTTATGCAGCTATTAATCCCAACTCCTGCTCAATAATGTGAGCTCTTGTGCTCGACATTATCAATTTAGGCACTTTTTATTCCGGTAAGGGCAGTTCTTAGATCATTGTAGTGACTCATAACTAAAGCACAGGTTATGCGAAAAGTTTTCTTGTTTTGTTTTCTTATTTGTTTTTTTTTTTATTGGTTTGATTTAGAGAGAGAATAAAATTGTTTTTTTCTTTTGGCATAATTTTCTTGTATGAGCTATGCCAGATTCTTTGATATTTTTCAAATCTTGACATATGCTTACGAATCTCTGAGAGTCTTTTGCTATTTGTTAGAGAATAAGGTTTAGCACATTTTACAATTTATTCAGAACTCTGTCTAATTTCAGCATCTTCAGCTGAAACTAGTGTCTGAACAAATATTAGATACTTGAAATTATTCGCACTCAATTCTTACAGTTTGAAATTGTTGCAATGCTTGTCCATGACCAATGCGAATGTAGTGTAATTTTCACTATTTTTGATAGTTAAATTAATACACTTTCATCTCTTATGAAAGAGTGAAGTTTTAGGACTAGAAAATTCTGTAAGAAGTTTAACCATTTCAGTAGATGTCAGTTCACTTGTTTTACAGGGTAAAACATAGTTAACAAATTTTCTTAGGGTCTGACCAATTTATACAATTCGTGATGTATAAATCCTTGAATCTTCCAAAATAGAAGGTGCTAGTTATATCCTCATCTGGAGAATATGTAAAAATGTCTGTTGTGCCCCAGATTGTGTTTTGTGAGAATGCATTTTCGTTTTCACTAATTAGTCCCATTTGCCAGTTCAAGCAAGTTTCTTTACTGTTGTTAAGTTTGAAGTAAAATTTCTTGGAGTTTTTGATATCTTATTTCTGTTTGGTTTTTAAATTCAAGCTTTTCTTTTTCAGCTTGCTTTAGCATTTTTTGTTGGTTTTGCTGTTCAAGTTAGAACTTAAGAATTTCAAGCATGTCAGATTTAAATTTGTCCATGTTTGACCCTATTTTTTTTCTTAAGGATCAAACTGATTAAATTACAAAAAAAATTAAAAAAATAAAAAATAAAATAAACAATGAATTAAAGTGAATAGAAAAAATAAAACTAATTTCTTAGTCACTTAGGGAATCAGTGTGCTTTTTTTTTCTCTCGGAAAACAAGAATTCTTATAGACTAGCAGCTCGCATTCAAGTTTAGCGTAAATTAGTTACACTTTTTTTTGCATTCGGTTTCCTTTTCTGGATTGCCAAGTGCTGTTGAACAGAACAAAATGTGATGAAAAATATAATTTTGTGCATTCAATGTTAAGCCAATATTAACAATTTCCATGCAGTATTTTTGGGGTCCTCAAGGGTCCTCATTGCCAAATTGATGTGGCCTTACTAAGGGCCAGAAATAAAAGCACAGACAGAACAGTTATACAAATGTATTAAGAAAGAACAGTAGTACATACAGATTAAAAATATGAGAACAATCACCAGTGTGATTGTATTGGTCCGGCTGCCCCAGCTCTCTGCTGGAATAGATGTCCCTCCTCAAAGCAGATACTGCTGCTTATTTATAGTTTGAAAGAGTTCATTTGTGCATGGGTAAATTACCATAACAAGCACATTTACTCTTTATGCATTCAATTAAGGGTGTTGCATCTGTGATTTTCATTGAGTACACCTTCTTTAATATACCCCAGAAAAAAAATGTTTCTTCTTTCAACAAGACCATGTTTAATTTGTAGAGGGAAAAAATATAGCCAATGAGATTTTCTCTATGTTCAGACACCCTGTGGAAGTTGTAGACATAATATTTTTGCATTCCAAGAGCAAAAATGTAACAGAAATTCACTATGAACCCACGGATGAATGCATAATGAACAGGATGCAGGTATTAATCAAGTATAGAGTAATCCGAGAGGGATTTACAAATCTTCAAGATTAACCGTATGTTTGGTGCCTACATCCATCAAGAACAGGACATAACTTTATACTTTTCGCAGCATTGATATTGCAGAAACTTTGTAGAATTTTTCAAACATTAATGCATATTTTAAAACATTGAAATAAAATCATGATTCTGTTGAAACAAAAACGTCTTGACAGAATCAGGGCTTAAATATTTTAATGGCAACATTATTTTTTATTCAAAAGTATATAATCTTATTTAGGAAGAAAGTGTAGATACCGACACGTGTGGTTGAACACAGATCTCCTGGCAACCAATATAACTGTTGAATGAATTGTGCTACTAGGATCTGAACAATCAAAAGTGTGAGACTCACCTTTGCAAAAATGTTTGCGACTAGCGTCCAGTTGGCAGACAAAAATAAATAGGGTTGTAACTCCATACATATCCCTCTGTGGAGTGATCATAGGGTGGATATAGTGTTAACATTTATTGAGCACAATATCCACACTGGAATCAACAGCCAATCAGAATCTACAGAATAGACTTGCCTGGATAGCAGAATGGAATCTCCCAGGCTGTTATATAAACCACCTACCAATTTGCTGGAATCAGTTTGCTGTCAAACTCAACTAAAACTGCATTTGAGTCCTGTCTGTTGTGAATTACTAAGTCCAGAGAATCATAAATGACCATAAATATTTAGTATATAAAGCATTCAGACAGAAGTCTGAGTGTATTCTGTGCTGTGCATCGTTCCGGTTTTGTGCATTGTTGAAAAGATTGTTTCTTTTTTAATTATTCAAGAATTATTTCAAGAACATTATTGTGTATTATCTGAAACACTTGTTTAGTATGCTGACTTTCTGCAAAGATACCAAAATATTATAAATGACTAATAGTGAGTTACCAAATGTTACCTTCAGAATAATATCTCAAAAACTAATGTTATAAAAATTCTGATACAACAAAAATCTAGTTTTGCTCAAACATGCTTCTAAAATTTTATTTTACCAATTAAATTAGTGTTTGATTAAGGTTTTATTAAGCATAAAACAAATTAGCTTTTACTTCTGTGTGTAAAGAGATTGTTTTCATTTACATTATCGCCCGGTTCACACTCCACCCATGTCTATTGAACAGATTAAGAGGCTCATCCCTTGTTTCCTGGTTAGGATGTGGTTTCCGGTTTTCTCTTTTCCAATCTTCTCACTATTACGTAGCCCCCTGCACATCAGTGACGTTACCGCCTTGCTTGGGGTGATATGATTAAAAAAAAATATTACATTATTCAGACTGTTTCCTTATCTTGTTTGCAATATTCACAACATTTCGGCAAGTGTACACTTCTTCAGGTAATTGGATTTTTGAACTGAACTTTTTATTTCAATCACTGGTGTAAATTGTTCTTGTTCCATGGGTCATGCCACTTCCGGATGTCTTAATTATCTCCATTTAATTCAACTCTCTAAATTGTTTTGTTTGCCACTGCTGTAGCCAGGTATTGAACTCGATTCTTTGTGTTAAGTCACTGGATCCAACTAACATTTTTATCCACTGGACCATGTGGACTGAAGAAGGTCAAAGAATACAATGGTCAAAACAGAATCTTGTAAGTAATTACAAGTACTGATCTCAGAAATATATAAATAGAGAATGTTTTTTCATTATAAAGCAATGTGAATATTTTCAAATTATTCTGATGTTGAAGCAGTACATTAGGATTTCATGCTAGATTCTTCATATCAGTTACATGACCCAAGTAAACCATCTAGGCTAGATGGTTACTGATGGTGTATCACCTCCCTCAATAATAAACAGTATTTTTGTTTTAATTTTTTAAATAAGGAATTAACATTTATTTTAAAGCAAGATCAAAAAAATGTTGGAACCGGTGGTATATAAAAACAAAAAACTAGAACACACAGCAATTTAGCATTTAATCTTCATCAAATTAATAACCTTCTGAAGCCACCATTTTATCCAGCTTTATTTAACATTAGCAGAAAAATTCCTGGAACTACTTTTTGGGGATTGCGAGCAATTGCCTCATTGCATTCTCTTTAATTTCTTGACACTTTCTTTGTTTCAAGTGGGATTTGATTTTTGAAGAGGAAAAAGTCACAACTGGGAAGTTTGGAGGTTGTCAAACCTGGGGAATATTGTACTTAGCCAAAAACTGCCACATATGCCATGGTCACTGGTATGATGAGATAAACACACTCTACACACTTTCCTTCCAAGCTCTGCTATAAACAATGAAAGTAATGAAGTACATAATAATTTAGTATGCATGCACAACAAAGTCAATCTGTGTCAAGCAGTTTGACTCTATTTACTTCATATTAGTTACCAGAGTAACAGTACTGATCATTTTTCATCAGATATCATAATGTGAGTTGAGGTTCAGTGGATATCAACTCGGAACGAGAAAACGGGGAGCTGAGTTTGAATACCAGTTAAATACCTTGCATTCACTTACGCACAAATACCTTTGAGAAAGGTATTAATCCATCTCTTCCCTCCAGTTATGGGTTAAATAACAGGACAGATTTTGTTCTATAGCCTTGGCTGTTAACCAGTCAACCGCAGAAAGCAATGGCAACTTACTGCACGATAATCTTCTGCCCAATCAGTCATGACTCATTTGAGACATGATCCCCCAAGCTTGTATCACGTATGGCACTTAACTGATCATATACATTGATTTATCTGGACTACTGTCCACATCTTACTTGTTATAAATAAAGCATTTAAACCACTGCAACTTTTGACCTTCTTTAGTTGGCTGTCAAATTTGGTCATTTGGAAATTTTGAAATTCTTATTTCACTGTCTACATTAAAATCTTTCTTGTTAGTGATGGGTTTTCTGAATGAATTAATTATTCTATTACTCTTACCCATTAAAGCTAAGTATTGTGTTTTTATTTTATTTATTTATTTATTTATTTATTTTTTTTATTTTTTTTTTTTAGTGAAGTTTACCCTGTACAAAGTCCAGGATCCACTTGAGGTCGTAGGTTACAGAGGAACAGTTTATATGGATAGGTAGAGAAGATAACAATTAAGCCAAGACTTGAACAGTTTCAGATTATAATCATCCTCTTGGTAGTTGAAGTTGTTTGTGGCAAGATCTACCCAAGTAAAACTAACTTCTCTCCAGTGAAATATGGAAAGAATGAGAGTGGTTCGCTACAATGTGAGTGACATTGTGGGTCCTAGCCATAAAGGTTAGAACTGACAGTTTATATGGGCACTTTCCATGAAAATAGTGACAGAGCAGTAAGAAGCTTGAAATATCTCCTCTGTGTGAAAGAGGTTGTAGGGTGGGAAACAATTTGTCACCCACAAGAACATGGAGACACTTTTGGACTTTAATGAGACTGAGAAGTGTGGACCAGGCAGAATATATTTTTAGAAATACTTGACTTGGGGACGGAATTCCCAACTGTCAAGTAACTGATGCCTGTGTGTTAAATGGATCAAATTACCTGGTAGTTTTGAGTTTGATCTCTGGTTCTGGTAGTGTGAACAATTCCTACCGGCTGGTTCAGTGGAAGAGCCAAGTACACTAGGAATAATGAATTAATTTTGAAATAGCCAATACAAGTACCTTGTGGTTTGGATGAAAGAATATGACTCCAAGCAAAATTTCAGTTTGTAATTCCTTTGGAGCTTACAAAGACAGATATCTGAAAAAGGACAGAGGTTGCCATAGCAGAAGCCTTGTGACTATTACAACCTAGATAAAGACACTACTCCAAGTGAATCTGTATTTCATAAAATGTGAGAGATTATATTGCATTACACTATCCTGGGTATGATGATAAAATACATCCAGCATCAAGGCCTCAGATTAAGATGATTTGAAGAGTGTGGAACCACTTCTTAATTGCTGCTGTTACCAGGTCCACTCTGACTCAGGGTGGTAGCATCTGTTAGGATTTCAACTATGGACAAATACTTAAACCCCAAACTGTAGTCAAAACACTATGAAAGTATAAAAATACATTTTCATTGTAAAACAAATTATCAACAAAATATTTTTGTAAAAAATGAAAAATGTGAGCAATACATTTTTGAAAAAAGTTTTAAAAAAATATTATGAACAATAAATTTTTGTAAATGAAATTACTAATAATCTCCAAAAAATGAAATTTTGGTATTAAATGACCCATAAAATGTTGATGTGCCATGACACAATCTATTTTTGATTACTGGCACTAGCTGCAGAGATTGACCTCCAAACTGACTCTCAAGCAAATCTAAATTGATTATCATTTATAAGAAAAGCATAGTGTATTTATGTTTAGGAAACAAAAGTTGTATTGAGATTTGAACTTGTTACAAAAGTAAAATTGGCAATATTCTTATCAGCAGTCTTTGATTTCATTTGGAATCTTTCTGTGAAGTCTGAAAAGTATCTGGAATGGGGAATGCTATAATTTTATTGTCTGACATGCTGATCATTTTATTCCGCACCATTGAAAATAGGCCGGAGGTTACTAATCAAATTCTTGAGATGTTTATCTTCTTGTGTGCATGCTGAAAAAAGAAAAGAAAAAAAAATCATTGATTACATAAAAATCATGAAAGGAAAATATTTGAACTCTTACATTAGTCTTACCAAACACTGGTATGTATCATGTAGGTGGGTTAGTAATTTAAAAAATTATGAGCATAGAAAGTAGAATCAGTAGAATGAGTTCAAATTCTTGCCTTGTCTGCTGTGTTCACATCAAAGGAATACTTTGGGTAAAGTAATGAAAACATTTCTTCTGACTTCCAGCTATAGGTTAAATAGTAGGCTAGAAAAGGTTTTCTTGCCTCAGGTAGTATCCAGTTTCACAGGATTACTCTTAATATTCTTTTATGTGCTTTGTTCCTTCAGGACATGACTGATCATGGCCCTCCACATCTTTTTATCTCTGTAGCTCTTAATAAGTTTTGTCTTTCTATTATTTCTCCCAAACCCTGTTCTGTCATTCATTTGCTCAAGCTCATCAAGTATATTACATGCTGCTTTCCTCTGTCACTCAATCTGTCTTGTGAGTATCAAATTTTCTAAGCCCTCTTTCCACATTATGTGCTTCAGAAATTTCAACTGTCTTTAAATATAAGTCACCTTTTTGTTTCCATTTTTCTCTTTTCTCTAAAAAAAAAAAATATTACTAGTGATACTTAATTGAAAGAAAACTATGACCAGAAATAGATTTATGAAAATATTACCAACAGTAAAATGTTCTCGACATTGAATGATCCACTGAGGCTGATATGCCATAATTCCCAAATCAAATCTAATCTTTTCTCTAAAACGTTCTCATTGCTTACATGTTTGGCTTCTGGTATCTTCAGTATCTTTCTGTAAAACTCCATTTCTTTTGCTTCAAGTCTTCTAGGAAATTGCCCATCATTTGCATACATGAGGACAGATATCAGGTAACAGTTTAGTACTCTTTTTTTTTTTTTTTTTTTTTTTTACCATTTAAAGGCAATTTCTCTCTTAATTTCTGAGATGATGAGTTATCATTATTTACATGTAGATTATTGCTCCACATTTGTTTTCACAGAATTTTGACCATTATACCTTTCAACTAGTTATCGATCCAAGTAAACTTCAGGGAATTTCAAACTGAACCCTTTATTTAATCTAGAGAGTCAGTCAGTTAAGTGCCATATGTGATACACGCTTGGG
Source organism: Ascarosepion bandense (assembly GCA_037127315.1). Classification (NCBI taxonomy): domain Eukaryota; kingdom Metazoa; phylum Mollusca; class Cephalopoda; order Sepiida; family Sepiidae; genus Ascarosepion; species Ascarosepion bandense. The sequence goes on from JBBBDQ010000714.1 coordinate 4,200,667, forward strand.
CGATCATGTCTCGAAAGAGACATGACTGACTGGGCAGAAGATTATCCCGCAGTAGGTTGCCATTGCTTTCTGCGGTAGACTGGTTGCCAACCAAAGCTATAGAACCCAATCTGTCCTGTTATTTAACCCATAACTGGAAGGAATAGACGGATTAATACCTTTCCCAAGGGTATTTGCGCATAAGTGAATATAATGGATTCCACTGGAATTCGAACTCGGCTCCCGGTTTCTCGTTCCGAGCCAATATCCACTGTACCACAACGCACATATAGTGAATAAAAATTACTGTATATATTCAGATATATTGCAACCCCTGATTTTATTTTATTTTCTTACATGTATTTTTATACCTTCAGAAAATATTTACCTGTAGATAGTGTAACTTCCTTTTTTTTTTTTTCTTACATGATAAAAATGATCATGAAAACTTAATCTAAATTCATGTATATATGATAAGATATCACAACACATGAACTATGGAATAAGAACAATTTATTCCCTGTAGATTAAATAAATGATCCAGTTCAAAATTTTCCCCAGATTGACAATGACTTGATGAAGGCTGGAGAATATAAGGGTTAAAATTTTCTGATAAAAACAAAAAAGATGAAGGTATTATTCTGCATGTAAATAATGGGAAAGGGACCAAGAAACCACTCTGTATTTTTCAAGTAATGGCAATTCATGGATAATAAATAATCTGTTTTTTTTTTTTTTGTTTGACTTTAAAGAGTTATTGAATTATATAAATATATCACTATTAAGAATTTCATGCAATAGTAATCATCAGGTTCAATCTGATGTTTAGCATTGCATGAAACTGTGAGTGGCAGATTTGGCGTTATAATCAGGTTCTGTTGATTTTGGCATTGAGCCTATTTGTGTGTGTGTGTGTGTGTGTGTGTGTGTGTGTATATATATATAATTATGAATTAAAAGTACAATTGAGCACTTTTTATAAAAAAGTAAATGCCAGAGAACTCAAAATTGTAAAACCTTGGATTCTCTTTACCTGGAGATATATATATATATATATATATATATATCATGGAGTACTGCTGCCATTTATGGACAGGTGCCCCTGCCGTTCTCCTCAGTGTTCTTGACAGGCTCCAGAGGAGAGTCTGTAATGTGATAGGTACTGATCTGGCGGCTCGACTGCAGCCACTTCCCCATCGTCGAAATGTGGCCTCCCTTTGTCTGTTCTATAAATACTTTCATGGCTTCTGCTCAGACGAACTTAAGTCACTGATGCCTCCTCAACAGGTGTTTACTCATGCAACCAGACTGGCAACTGGGTCCCACCCATTCACAGTCAGGTTAGCCAAATGCAGACGACAATTCTACTCCTGCAGCTTCTTCTCTCGCACTTCCCGCCTGTGGAACTTGCTCCCGTATTCTTGCTTTCCTGACGGCTACAAGAAAATTTTATGCAATTTAAATGCAAAGTCAATACTCATCTACTAACCACTGGACTCTAGCTCTCTCCCCACCCCCGTATAACCTTCCCTTTCTCTCCACCTATGTATCTGTCATTGCACCTGCTTTCTCAGCTTTCTATTGTTCCTTTCTAACTAGTTTGTACTCCTCACTCTTTTCTAATTAATCTTTTTACATTTATGTAGCCCCCTGCACATCAGTGGCGTTTCCGCCTTGCTCGGGGTGACATGATTAAAAAAAAAATATATATATATATATATATATATATATATAGAGAGAGAGAGAGAAGCATATTGTCTATATATTGTCTACTGCACAGCATATTATAAATAGCAGAAATTGTGTCTCTCAATTTAGTGTGAACAGATTTTCTATCTTATCAAGGTCCCAATCCTCATACCACTTAAGGGTTCTAGAGTCCTGATACATCAAATCTCACAAACCTTGTCTCTGTAAACAGAGGGATTGTTTACTGGGTTTAAATGTTAATAGGCTCTAGTCTTCCCTGTACACCCGCCACCCTTAGTCATTATCTATTTATTTTACACATCTTTTATTTTAATTTGCAGGAGTAAACTTGGTAAGATTGGGATGAAATGGTTGTCTTTTAGTTATTAGAATTTACATTAAAAATGTTTTTTAAATTACGCTTATTCCTTGCTTTTTGTAATATAATATATATATATATATATATATTCTGAAGGTCCCCTAGACTGACAATTATCTGATGCCATTTTCTCAGCAAATTAGAAAATAAATACATGAAAGTATTTATAGAAAATGTGTATGAAGGCTAATTTACAAGAATGTGATGGAAATCAAGTAACCAGATCAGGACAAATAATATTCTTTATTCTTCTTTGGATTTTATCAACAATCTCTTAATATATAGCAGGAACATCAGACCTCATGGAGATGCAATATTTATAATGCTAGAATAATCAGTCAGTTAAGTGCCATATGTGATACACAGTTGGGCGATCATGTCTTGAAAAAAACATGACTAGCTGGGCAGAAGATTATCCCGCAGTAGTTGCCATTACTTTCTGCGGTAGACTGGTTGTCAACCAAGGCTATAGAATCCAATGTCCTGTCATTTAACCTATAACTGGAGGGAAGTGATGGATTAATACCTTTCCCAAGGGTATTTGCACATAAGTGAATGCAAAGAATTCAAGTGGAATTCAAACTTGGCTCCCTGATTTCTCATTCCATGCCAATATCAAGCACCACAACGCACATCCTCTTTAATAGTACCTGTCAGAAAATGCTGGATTACTTATCTATAAAATGGTATTTCTGTTGAGGTCATCCTTGTATCTGTTCATTCTGCCATTTACTTTACTGTACCTTTGTGTATACATCACCTCTCTGTTTATCTTCATTTTCACAACATTTTGGTTTCTTTACCCTCCAGCCTTCATCAGTTGTTTGTCGTTTTTGGTTACTTTCAGGAAATTTTGAACTTAACCCTTAGGTTCTATGGGGATAGATGAAGGCTGGAGGGCAAAATGGCTGAAATGTGATAACAACAACAATGATGATGACAGTAGTCCAAATGTAAATATTGATAGCACTACTTCCAATAAATTCAGACTTAGAAGGTATTTGGTTTTAGTTCAGAATGCAAATATCTTGAATAATTCTTTCTGTCTAGAACCAGAAATAAAGCATTCAGTTTCTTTTTCTTTCTTTTTAGTCTTTGTTTCTTTTTATCTATAAATGGGGGAATATTTTCAATTTTTGTCTTGTTGAGAAAAGTAGATCAACAGAAATGTTCTCTTTGATACATGCTCCATATATTTTCAGATATGTCTTGCTATAAGTATGAATCTGGAATTTCATTGTGCTATAATATATTTTGATATCATTTTCAAATTCTGATCATCTATTTCTGAAATAGGAATTGTGCCTGGTTTTAAGCACAATCCACTTTTCAAAATTAGAATTTTAACAGCAAATCAACTGAATACTGATTTTTGGGTAAGTGGGCCAGAGCAAGAACTTTTAATCACCGCCTTGTAATACTAACTCATTATTGATGATTTTATTTTATATTTTTTGTCAGGAGAGCAATTATGGAAAGTTCAAGTCAAAAAAAAAAAAAAACCTGAAAAAAAACTAAGTGATTTATTATTATTACTTGCATTTTGATTGTTCCTTAAGACTTTTTATTTTTCCATTCTTTTGATATTTTTTTACTTTTAATGATCTCTAAAGCAGACATTTTTTATATGTGACAGTTGTCTTATTTTGAAAGATCAGTTCTTGTATGATCATTGAAGTTAAGCAACATTTGAGCCTGGTTAGTACCTTAAAGAATCAAGTGCTGTTACTAAAAATAAAGCTTCACATTTATATCTATAAAGTCTCTTCAGGAATAAAATGCATTGATGTAGAAAAGACTTTTTGTTTTTCTTTTTTTTTGTTTTTCTCTAATTTTTACGCACACACATGCATGTACACACACACACACACACACATATATATTTAGTGTATCAAGGCAGCAGATAATTTTCTAAACATATACTGTTAAATATAAGAGACAATTTCTATTATGTTTAATCATGAGCTGTTCTAAACACCGTATTTTGGCTTTAATTTCAGTTGAAAATAGAGACAAAAATTCTCCAACATTTGGATAATTTTTTATTAAGTTGGTTCTAAGCTTTCAGCTCACATGAGCCATTTTTAGAGATATTAACACAAAAGCATACACCATCAGCGATGATTTGCTATTTTTAGTAACTGGTGCCGTTGCTTAGTGAAGTTTTATGTCAACACAAGATAAAATTGTCGCTGATGGTGGATGTTTTTGTGTTAACATTCTTGTAACTTCTCTGAAGATGGCTCATGTGAGCCAAAAGCTTAGAACCAACTTAATAAAAAGTTATCCAAATGTTGGAGAATTTTTGTCTTTATTTTCCCCTGAAATTAAAGCCAAAATACGACGTTTAGAACGGCTCATGATTAAACATAATAGACATCCATTGTCTCTTATATTTAACAGTGTATGTTTAGAAAATATATATATATATATATATATATATATATATATATATATACATTTCTGAAGTGTTAAATAGCATTCACTTTTTTCTCATTCTCTGCATATTTTGTGGTATCATGTTTGTTTTTTATCATTCTCATCTACTAACCACTGGACTCTAGCTCTCTCCCCACCCCCGTATAACCTTACTTTCTCTCCACCTATGTATCTGTCATCGCACATGCTTTCTCAGCTTTCTATTGTTCCTTTCTAACTAGTTTGTACTCCTCACTCTTCTCTAATTAATCTTTTTACATTTATGTAGCCCCCTGCACATCAGTGGCGTTTCCGCCTTGCTCGGGGTGAAATGATTAAAAAAAAAAAAATTTCACCACAAGCAAGGAAGGATGGCCACTAGTGCACAAGGGATTACAGTGAGAGAAAAAACTGCATCCAGGAGATATTGAAGAAAGGATAAAGAACCAATGAAAATCAAAAAGATAGAATATGGTAATTCACATTGCATTTAAATTTTGGGAGATTGCCGTTATCAGGGAAGCAAATATAAACTAAAGAGAGTTCCACAGGCAGGAAGTATGAGAAAAGAAACTGTTGGAGTAGAAATGGTGGTTATATTTAACAATTTCATTGGCATCTAGGTCCCACCCTTTGACCAATCTCGTAGCACACTTAAATTCTTTGGTTGAGGCACCAGGGTAAGAAATCTTGTCAGAGCAGTTGCCATGAAAATATTTGTAGAAAAGACAGAGAAAAGCCATATCACTTTGGTAAGAAAGTGCCTAAGATCGAGATGCCAAGTCAGTATAGATTACATTGCATTGCTAAAATTCTCTTGCTTATCTACCTAAATAAATGGTCCCCACCACCGTCGCCAAAAGACAAAAAAGAAAATGCTCACTCATCATTAATATAAACTTTTGTTTGCACAAGTAATGTAAACAACCATCCGATCATGACAAGAAACCTTGCTGAGATCTCTCAAGCGAAATTTCTTTTGCTTGCAAAAATAGTTTTAAAAAAAAATAATACCTTTCTGGTTCAATATGTTTTAACAAATACAATATTTAACATAGATTAGAAAGAACAAACAAGTTACATTAATGTCTGTCTCCCCCACCTTGTATGTCTCACTTGATAAGAAAAACAATATCTATTTCTATCGTGTAACATTTAAGTTCTAGTGAGTTTTTCTTAGTTTTTCTCTGCCCAGTGTCAAATATCTCAAAAGTTATAAATTCCCAGAATTCTTGTTGCATTCTTCAGGTTTTATGTTTATGTATTTATACACTGAAAACATTACATGAGGCACTATTGACAATTAAAAAAACACAGATTACCGCTGTTGTACCTCTTTCTTTTTTTTTTATGTTGAGTGTGTGTGTGAAATTTACTCCACACAAAGCCACTAAGACACAAGGGGTTATTGAGTGTGAAAGAATTGCGGAATATAAACATTATTAAGAACCAAGAACAATAGAACAGTAACCAGGAAGACAGTAGATAGCGATTGACATTGCATTTAAATTTTTAAAGATCATAGTTAGCTGGAAGAGTGTTTCACAAGCAAGAAGCGTGAGATAAACTTTAAGCATATGGTTATATCTAGCCAATTCAAATGTAAATTTATGATAATTTGTTGCTAATCTAGTCAGTCAGTCAAGTGCCACACACAAAACATGCTCGGGCGATCATGTCTCGAAAGAGACATGACTGACTGGGCAGAGGATTATCCCATAGTAGGTTACCATTGCTGCATTCTGCAGTAGACTAATTGCCATCCAAGGCTATAGAACCCAATCTGTCTTGTTATTTAAACCATAGCCGGTAGGGAAAAGATGAATTAATACCTTTCCCAAGGGTATTTGCACGTAAGTGAATGCAATGAATTCAACTGGAATTCAAACTCGGCTCCCTGATTTTTTGTTCCGAGCTCATATCATCTTCACCACAACTAGTACTGCGCTTAAATTCATAAATTCTATATATCTCATCCAAACAATTACCATGAAAGTACAGAATATGTTATGTAAATCGTTGCCATTTTTATATTTCATGTTTTTGGTTTTATCAACTGCACTGTATAGTTGAGTCAGAAAAAACAGCACGACACAAATCCCTCAACTAAAAATTTGGAAACTGCATGTTGTTCTGCTTGGCATTCACATTGGAAGCTCCAATATGAACATTTCAGAATGTTTGAGTGTCAATCTGAGGACAGTGCAGAAAGAGTCGGATGAGTCTAATGATGATTACAAAGGTATGACAGATCAGAAAACTCACTCTGATAATTCTGATGAGAAAAGGACTTCCAAATTTGTTGTTGAGGGCCTCAGACTCAACACACAGGCCTATATCAATTGCCTTGAGGAGGTCATTTTGATATGGGTCAGAAGGGTGACTGTTGGAAGACCCTATTTCTGGCACAAGAACACAGCACTATGCTACACAAGCTGGAGAAGCCAGACAATTTCTGCGACCAAATCACCCTTTACATTTTTCCACCTAACTCTGCAGATTGCAATCTCTTTGATTATTATATGTGAGGGCTGAGTTGTGCAAGAGACCAACAAAACTTCTTGTAATACCAAAGATGAACTAAAGGCAAAAATTTTGGCAGCGTTCACCAACTTATAAAAGAGTTTGTTCAAAAGAGTTGTCTAAAGTCATCTGGAGGCTGTGGTTAAAACTGATGGTGATTTTATCAAATAAATTTACATTTTGGTATTTTAAGATATTTTGGTAAATATATCTGTTAAAATGAGATGTCAATGATATTTTTTTTTCTTTTTTTTTTGTCCTTTAAACCAGTTTATTTATTGCACCGAGTATTTATAGAAACGGCATAGGGATACAACTTTGTGATGGTGGGAAAATGTCTGAATCCAAGATATCAGGTCAGGATCAATAATACTGCAGATTCTCCTTTGTATTTTGTCAAGAATTTCTAAATATATAGCAAGAGCACTGGACCATGTGTGGCAGCAGTATTCAATGAATAGACAAATGGTAGGCATATAGATATGCAAAATATACACAATGCAGTTAACCAACCTTCTTAGCAGCAGATCAAGCAATAGATCCAATATAGTCTTTAAACTTCATATTAGCTGAGAATGTACAAGTCATTCTTTTAGAGGTTATCATTTTATATATATATATATATATATATATATATATGTGTGTGTGTGTGTATGTGTGTGTGTGTATATATATATACATGATCAGTGAAAGATTCTAAAAAATCATTCATTTTGTTTAAATTAATTAATTAATTTGGACAAGAGTGTACCTTGATTGGAATAAATTTGTAACTTTAAATTTTTCATTAAATATGGAATTTAGTATTTCATTTATTTTTATATATTATTTAGAATATTATGTATTATTAATATGCGCATGTTATTTTTGGTGAAACAGAATTTCACTATAGCAATAAAAACAAAAGAACTTTTATTATTACAGGCCATACCAAATATTTAAAACAAAAAAAAATAGTTAATCTGTTTCGTTCCCCACTCATCAGATCTGTAACAGGGAAAATTATGAAAATAAATATGCCTAATTACATGGCTGACATGAACAAAGGAAGGGAAAATTCTTTTGTTTAAAGTAATTTCATCTAAAGATGCTAGAGACTCAACAAAACATGACCAAGCAAACACTCTCTTGGATGTGATAAAAAAACATCTTCACATGAAACCAGTGTGACCTGGTCAAAACATAACCAGTTAACACTAAAATCATGAGCACAGCTTGAATTATTAATTAAATGGTCTGCAATATCAAACTAATATACATTCTGAATGGCATCACCAGACAAAAACTTTTAATTATTTTTGTAGAAACATGTTTAAGCCTAACATCTAAGCATTACATCAATCAACAGTTTAATTTTTTAAACTCAGAAATCTTATCATGAATAACTGATCAAACAATGTCTAAAGGATAGCCATTGCTCAAAAATGTACGTAATAAAATCGATTTCATTTTACAGAGTATCATCTGAACAAATCATCAAAGCCCTCTGTATCAATGACTTGGTCAAATTGGCCTTTTGCCTTTTTTGACAAAAAAAAGTTCTAATAAATATAAAGACCCGTGAAGGAAGGTTTCCTATAAACAGAAGTGACAAAAGAGGAAGGTTTTCTGTGAACAAGAACATCTAAGGGCAAAAAAGAATAGACCTCCTTTGTACTGTAATTTTAACTATTCCTTGTTAGATAAGCTGACCACCACATACAGGTCTTCTATTGCAAAACACCTTATTAATTACCATAACTGTGCCATTAACTTCAATGTGGACACATTTTCCATTTTAATTACGTTCCATTCTAGTTACCACCACAAAGTTTTGGAGGCCATCTATATTCAATCTTTAAAGCCCTCTCTGTGCAAACAGAGAGAGCATATATTTGGCCTCCAGCTTGTATTCTTTTAGGGTTTTTTCCCTCTTCTCTATGTCTTCTCCATTTTTTAAAAATGATAATTATTTCTTTATTCTCCTCGATTTGGCTCTGTTGAGTGAGGTGTAAAACTGGTTGGCCAGCCCATTTTTCAATTTTATTTAAAAAGAAATACTATCGTCATGGACACTAATAAAAAATATTTTCATCTATATTGCTTTTGTCTGTACACTGTAGTTGAGATCATAAAGTCCCTGACTTGCAGTTCATTGTGAAACGTGATGTACTATCTCTCACTGTGCATTATGTATATTGCAAGGACTGAATACGATTTTGAATTTATCTTTCTTTTAGTTTGCCTTTTCCTACATAACAAACTCAACTAGAGTCTGAACTTGGCATGCCAATTTTTCATTCCTAGATGTTAGTAATTAGTCTACTTTACATTCATCCATACACACACACACACACACACACATATATATATATATATATATATATATGTTATTTTATAGAATGGACAAGGAATGTCTGTTAAGCTTTTTAGCAAGTTTCTCTTTCTATTGAATCACTTCATTGATGTCAGATGGAAACATGTGAAGGAAATTGCTGAAATCGTGTGCAATGTTCCAAGAAATTTTCTTTTGGTCATTTTCAAGAAAAAAAGGTAGAAGGCAAGAGACAGCCAGTGGAGCGTTTATGTTGTTAATAGTCTGGAGTTGGGAATAAATGCAGGTTCATGGTGATGGAGTAGAATTTAGTGTCACATGATTAAAATGACTTTCTGCTTCAAAGGCATTTTATCACATGCATGTATAGGTTGAATCGAATTTTATTGATCATTTTCTGCCTTCTGATGTGTAGAACCTCCAAAATTTGGAATCATTTTTTTGGAGTTGGCTTATTATATACTGTTATATTGCAAACCATAATCTGATGGTAATTATAAGAGATACACTGTATGTTTTTAAAATGTTTATGCATGGGAATTTTTTTTTTCTTGTTTTTTTAGAAAATAAGTCAATTTTGTTAAGATTAGCGTTGTTGCTTTTATATTTTTGGTATATATTTTTTTATCATTTCATCCCCAAAAAAGCAATAATGCTACTAGAATGTATGGGATTAAAGTTAGTAAAAGAGAATGAAAAGACTTTAATTAAAATGACTGAGAAAAGGAGAAGAAAGGAATAGGGTTCAAGAAGATTGATGTTGCATTCAGATGATTGAATATTGTAGTTATTAGAGAAACAAGAAATCAAGTGATTTCTACAAGCAGGAAGTGCTAGCATAAAAACTCTTAGAGTAGAAGTGACAGTTACATCTAGCTAGTTCAATAGCAAAATTGTGAGACCTAATTGCCAATTTAGTAGCACAATTAAATTCATGTAGTTGGGCATCAGGGAAAAAGCTAATTAGAGCAGTTACTATTGTAGTTATCAGGGAAGCAAGAAATAGAAGTTGTAGTTGCATGTATCTAGTCCAACAGCAAAATGAGACCTAATTGTCAATCTAGTAGCACATTTAAGTTTGTATTGTCAAGGCACCAGATGTAAAAATCTAATCAAAAAAGTTGCCATGAAAATATTTGTAGAAAAGACTGAGAGAAGTCACTTCATATCCCTTAGTCTTTTCTTCTTACTTTCTCTTACGACCTTCTGTAGGAGGTCCTGCATTCTTTATTCTATGTCTGCGATCAGCCGTGTGACATCTTCATATCTTACATTGTTGAGATTGTGGCCACCAATAATAAATCTTGGCAAGGATTTTTTTTCTCTCAGCACACTCTACCCATGTCTATTGAACAGGTTAAGAGGCTCATCCCTTGTTCCCTGTTTAGGATGTGGTTTCCAGCTTTCTCTTTTTCAATCTTTTCACTCCTTTTCCTTTTTTTTTTTTTTTTCAATTGGAGTAGATAGACTAACCTATCGCCCGGTTCACACTCCACCCACGTCTATTGAACAGGTTAAGAGGCTCATCCCTTGTTTAGGATATGGTTTCAGGCTTTCTCTTTTCCAATTTTTTCACTATTACGTAGCCCCCTGCACATCAGTGGCATTACCGTCTTGCTCAGGGTGATACGATTAAAAAAAAAATTGTTTCACTGTACAAGTTGAATAGATCAGGTGAGAAAACACATCCGTGTCTTATGTCCCTTTCTATTTTTGTATACCTGCTAAATTCACTTCCTATCCGTATGCAAGCAGTTTGCTGCTAATAGATATATTTTTGATTATCCTAACGTCTTTTCTGAAAATGTCGAGGTTGTCAAGTATCTCTATGAAGTTTTTGTGCTGTACTTTGTCAAATGGTTTTGCATTATCTATAAAGCGCCAGATATAGTTCTTTCTGCATTTCTATTGCTCTTTCAGATAGCATTCTGAGCATGAATATTGTATTCCTTGTTCTGGTCTCTATAACAAAGCCACACTATTCTTGTCCTATCTTTGGGCCAATTCTGCTGCGCATTCTTTTCATCAGAATCCAGATGAGTTTTATGTGGCTCATTAAGCTGATTGTTTGGTGGAGTTCACATTTCTTTACACCTGATTTCTTAAGGTAGTGCTATGAAAATTGATTTGCTTCGGTCCTTTGGTATATTGCTGCTGTTGTAAATTTTGTTTATTATTTCTGTGAGCCTGTCAATGCCAAAGTCTTCTAAGGGCATCAATATCTCTATTACAATTCCATCGGGTCCTGCTGCTTTATTTCTGTTCAATTTGCCATTGCAAATTCCACTTCAGTTATTAATATTTCTGGTCCATCCATATTTTTGTGTATTACTGGTTGCTCTCTGTTGTCATGGAAGAGGTCAGTAATATACTCATCCCATCTTTGAAGCATTTTTTTCTTTTTCTGAAGATATACTGATATCAGTTATAGAATTTTTTTTCTTTTTGAAAAGATGTTCTACCCATACATTCCTCACAAGCCACTAAAGATAAAGATTACAAAGTCAGAAGCAAAGGTTATGCAGAAATGTAAGGAAAATAATGGTAAACTCTAGACTTGAACAGTTTAAGATTTGAGCAATTGGGAAGCATCCTCTGGAGTGTTGGTTTCACACACTAACAATTCATGGTAAGAAGCTGTTTGAGTCAAACTTACATCTCACTAATCAAATATGAAAGGAATGAGGGTGGTTCACTACAATGGGTGTGGCATGGTGGGTTTTGGATGTGAAGGTTAGAACTGGTGGAACTAAGTAATGTAGTTCTTTTGAACACTTTTTATGGAAATAGGGATATGGCAGCAACAGGCTTGCATCATTTTGTCTGTGAGAAACATTGTAACGTAAAAAATAATTTGTCACCCTAAAGGGTGCAGAGAAGCTTTTGGACTTTATAGAAGTTAAAAGGTAAAGAGTGAGCAGCTCCTATCAATATATCTCTCTGTTGTTTCAGAATATGCTGACTTGATCTCTGCAAAAGGGATAAAAGTCCCCCTAGGGTTCACCTGTCTGCTGTTGGTGGTAACTTGTGATGCTTGAGGACAGAATCCTGGTGGTTGAGGGTTTTAGGAGTTTGGTTATACATGAACTTGGATACACCACTTTGGCCCCTACTTGAGCTAGACAGGTAGTTGGAAGGGCCCAATCCAATCTACTGGCTGGTTACATCAATCTCTAAGAAATTAGCAAAACAAATAAAATGTACTCACATTTACTATATCAAACATTAAACTTTGTAAATGGTGGTTGTAGAGTCAATCATATTGGGAAGAAAGGAATCTGACATAGTGGTTGCAAACTCTGAGGAAAGCCCATTCTTGAGTGGACAATCCCAGATATAACAGATGCTTGGAACACTACCCATGTACAAATATACAAGTCATGTAGCCCTGGAAGATTTCACCACCCCCATCATCTCCCCCATATGGACTTCAAGGTTGGTGGGGAGTATGGCTGCTAAATAATAATAATAATAATAAAGTGAATACGAAAAACCCATGAGACTAAACATTGAAAAAGACACAGAAAGTCATTCAGATTAAATCCCGTAGTCCAACAAATATCTCGGAATCATACTAGATAGCAAATTTAACTTCAAGGCACACATTGATTACCTTAAGCTTTAATTTGAAAAGGTTTTGCAGCTTCTATAAGTAATATCAAAAACAGCTCAGAATATATCGATCTCACATTAGATCCAAATTAGACTATGGACAGTACCAGACATAAATCATGTCTTAAAAAAATACAAACCATACAAAATCAAAGAATGAGATTAAGTTTCAGAATTTTGAACTAAACCATTTATTTTGATCATTGGGGTAGATTGTCTTCATTCCAAGAGTCATGAGACTGCCAAATGTCTTATCTCCATTTAGCTCAACTCTGTAAGTTTTTGTTCACCACTACTGTCGCCAGGTATTGAACTCACAACATTTTGGGCCAAGTCACTGGAACTAACCAACACTTTTATCCACTGGGCCATGCGTCATTGAGGACATCAGTGTATCCAGAAGACATCCGGAAGTGGCATGACTTATGGTACAAGAACAATCTACACCATTAATCAAAATAAAATGTTTGGTTTAATATTCCACTCACCTAAAGAAGGTCGGAGCATACAATGGTCAAAACATTGTGAATATGACAGTAAAGATGAGGACAACAGCTTGAACAATGTAAATAATTGCTTTGGTGATATTTCTTAGTTATTTTTAATTTTTAATTTTTGTTTTTCTGTTTTTTTTGTATTCTTTTAAATATGAATCATGAAATTGGATTTGTCATTACCTTGTTTTCTTTAATGTTATGTTTAAAATATGAGTAAATGCTTCTAAGAATAAGAAAATAAAATAAATTAAGATAATCCTTGACAAAGAACTTGCCTTCATCATTAACTTGTATGTGTGTGTTTATTATTTTAAAGTTTTCCATCCCACTTCAGTATTGACCTGTCATTAATTAGTTATTACATTTTGATTTTTACAGTCAACCTTCTGTTGTAGAGTGGCTGACACCTCTGCATCACTCTCAATAAATGAATGGCCCATGGCCTAAAATGGTCTATTTAAGTAAAGAATTGTAGTATTTGAGGCGTACTATTTGTACTACTTACTTTGGCAACTATTGTGATCTAAAGCTCTCCTCTCTATGTTGTAAGTTCTGTCTTGCCTTTCATTGTAACTATTGTACTGTTCTGTGTATATCCATTTAGCACCAGATATTGTGCTGAATAATACTGCAGCACACTTTCTCTGTGTATTGTATCTACTTCATTGATACAACATTTTCAAAATAAACAACTTGTACAGGGGCCCGACAATATTTTTCAGACACTTTGAAAAAAGTACTTCAAGGTGGTTACTAGTGCCAAAAACTTTTGAGATTGTAAGTACGTAGTTGAGGAGTGAAAATCCACTACTAGTGTAATCATTTTTTTAGTTTGACTTTGATAATTTTAGTTTTTTGTGATTTTTGCAAAAACTTGCGCGACACTATTTTTCAGACATGACAAAAAATCCTATTTTATTAAGAGCTAAGTTCATGTATATGTTGCTGTATGCAAATTTCCTGCTTGTACACTTAGCTGTCATCATTAGAATCAATTATCTGTTCTATTTTACTGGCAAAACCATTAAGTTTAATGAGGTAAAATGCATTCAAAAGAAGTTGTTTGTTTGGCACGGAAGAAGCGAGATGATGGCCTCAGCATCAGAAGGATCGCCATGTGTTTGAAGCTGTCGAAATCAACGGTCGAATACATGCTGAAGACAAACTCCGAGCGGAAAAAGAAGAGAGGACGGAAAAGATCAATTGGCAAGAGGACTGAAAGGAGAATGAAGAGGACTGTGACACAGCTTTTGACATCTGGAGAAAAAGTTACAGCAAGAAAAGTGAAGGAGAAATGTGAATTGGATGTAAACGTCCGAACAGTACAAAGAACACCGCATAGGATTGGTTTGAAGTATGCAAAGGCTAAGAAAAAAATTACACTAACAAAGAAACATAAAGGAGCAAGACTAGAATGTGCTAAAATGTGGTTAACAAAGCATGTTGACTTTAAGAAGGTTATATTTACTGATGAGAAGCATTTCAAGTTTGATGGGCCCGATGGATGGTGTACTTGGTCGAGAAGGGGTGAGCCTGCTGTACTGAACAAACGACAGATGGGAGGAGGAGTTATGGTTTGGGGTATGGTCTTTGCTAATGGAAATATATGGTTGGAGTGGCTGAAAGGACAACAGAACAGTGAAAACTACAAACAGTTGCTGGACGAGAAAGCCCTACCAAGGATAAGAAGAGAGATATGGAATGATTTCGTTCTATAGCAAGACAATTGCAGCATCCATGTGTCAAAACTCATGAAAGAATGGATGGCTAAAGTGAATATGACTACTTTGGAATGGCCTGCAAAAAGCCCAGATCTAAATTTAATAGAAAATGTTTGGGAAATGCTTGCACAACTTGTCTATGAAATAACGAAAGAGGCTCAACTATGGGAATGGATACTAGATGCCAAAAATCAACTGATAGAAACAGGTAGAGATGTTATTGTGTATATGTTTGATCATTATGAAGAGAGATTGATAAGTTATTGAGAAGAAAGGTGATATTACAGACTTAACAGTTTTTCAACAATGTCCGAAAAATAATGTTGCGTGTGTTTTGTAAAAAATGATGAAAAATAAATATTTTTCCTTACCTGATCGATTTTCTTCCATTTTTATTACAGGTATTGTCTTTATATCTTCATGCTATTCTATTGAAGGAATTTCGCCACTCTATGGTACTCTGAAAGTCGAATACTAAAGTGTCCGAAAAATATTGTCAGGCCCCTGTATGTTTTAATTAGTAATTGACCAAAGTGTAAGAATTGTGGGGTTGCCAATTTGGAGATGTCAGAGAGAAACCAAAAAACGCTTTTAAGTGAAAAGGTGATTTTTTTTTTAATAAAAAAATTCAGAGAATAATCATATGCTATAATAATAGTGATGCAATTGTCGCATAACATTTATAGTAGTAACTTATTGTTATAATTATTACTTTTTTTTTATGAATGAACTTTTATCATTGGTATGGAAGAGAATAAAACCAGTTGTATCCACTGTTTTATGCAAATGCTACATGTCTTAGAATATATACTCTGAAGATAAGTGGGGGTTAGTCTAGTGTATTTGAGAAATATTTTGGAATTTTATTTCTGTTAAAAAACTTCATATTTATTCCCGCTCAATTTCCTGCTTAACTGCTCATTCAGAATATAAAAACTTGCTGCATTCTTAATGAAAAGTTTTTTCTCCTGTTGCCTTCCATACTTGTGATCAAAGACTGTGCTCATAAAAGCCTGTGGTAATAAGAACTAGATTTTTTTTTTTTTAAGTATTCCTTTTATAAGGGAACTCACTTCACCATATTTCCAATAACATTTAATATTTTCCTTTTATACGATTTCCAGATACTTGTTTAAATGGGCAGACGGATGAGATGAAATGGCCTTGTCACTTTCACACTGGCACAATATGGCTTCCCTGTGTCTCTTCTATAAATACACTCACAGCTTCTGCTTTGATGAACTTAGCTCACGGATGCCCTCCAAAAATGAATTTACTCAAGTTACAAAATTAGCAACTAGGTCCCACCCTTTTACTGTGAAACCAATAAAATGTAAATGCAAATTCTACTGCAGCAACTTCTTTTCTCGTGCTTCTCACCTGTAGAATTCCCTTCCATTTACTTGTTTCCGCAACAGCTACAGTCTCCAAGAATTTAAATGTAAAGTCAATAGTCATCTCCTATTTCACTAACCTGCATCCTCTTTCTCATGCTCCTTTCTCTGTCCGCTGCACTCCCATCAATATTTTCATCCTTCTTTTACCCACTTCCTGACACACTCTATAACCTGTCACTCTTTTTCATAACTTTCGTTCTATGTAAACCCTTGCAAATCAATGGCAGTAAAATGCCTTGCTTGGGGTGACATGATTATTAAAAAATAGATAAATAGATAGATAGACAGGCTGACAGCTATAATCTTCAAGAATTTAATTGTAAAGTCAATAGTCATTTCCTATCTCACTAACCAGCATCCTCTCTCTCATGCTCTTTTCTCTGTCTGCTCCACTCTCATCAGTATTCTCATCCTTTTCTTACCCACTTCCTGACACCCCCTATAGCCTGTCACTCTTTCTCATAACTTTCCTCCTATGTAACCCCCCTGCAAAACAGTGGCAGTAAAATGCCTTACTTGGGGCAATATGTATTATAAAAAAAAATAG
The DNA here is from genome assembly GCA_037127315.1 of Ascarosepion bandense. Taxonomy (NCBI): domain Eukaryota; kingdom Metazoa; phylum Mollusca; class Cephalopoda; order Sepiida; family Sepiidae; genus Ascarosepion; species Ascarosepion bandense. Next base: position 4,217,743 of record JBBBDQ010000714.1, read on the forward strand.
ACAAATACTGTAAACTGAAACAAATTTGATTTTGTCTGCTAGACTTGTCATGGAAACAGTACAACAGGGTCTTCAGAAAATGAGTATTTTGACTGAAAAATAAAAGGATATTTTGTGGTAGTAATTTACATTTACATTTAATCATGATTTTCTTTTTCTCTCAATATATTTGTTTTATTAGAAATGGGTGTTTGGAGAGAGAGAGAAGAAATTGTCTTTATTTTGTATCAACATTTTGCTGTTATCTTATGTGTTTTTTGTCTATACATATACACACACAGGAAAGTATTAAAAGCAGGAAAATTTTGTTAGCAACAAAGAATCTAGTAATGAACTGTTGTATGGTATCAATCCAGTAATATGGCAGTGAATCCTGGATAATCTCCTCACAGATGAAGACTTAAGATGACAGAAATGTGATTAACTCCAATATACTGAGAATACCATAAACTGAAGAGTAAGTAACAAAGAAGATTTAGGGAAAATGGAAACAAAAAGGGTACTTCTACTTTGAATCAGCAAGATAGAGTTGAAATTTCTTGGCCACGTTATGGGGAAAGAGGACATAGAGAATTTGGCACTCACAAGATATTGAAGGGATAGTGGAAAGCAGAAATAGGGATAATAGAAAGCAGAAATTAATCTACCTAACACCCTTGTGTAAATGGTTGGCAAAATCACAATTAGAAGACAAAACGAGCTTATCTTCTTGGTGGCCCCTCTATATGAATTTACTTGAGCTACTAGACTGGCAACTAGGTACCACTCTTTTACAGTCAAATGTAGCCTCCACTTCTATTCTAGCAATTTCTTTCCTCGCACTTCCTGCCTATAAAACTCCCTTCCATATACTTGCTTCAATGATACCTACAATCTCTAAGAATTTAAGTGCAACATCAATTCCCATCTTTTATCTTTTTGATTCCCATCTTTCTTTTATCATTTCTTTGATACCCCCTGTATATTGTTCCTCTTTCTTTTTTGCTCTCCACTCATGTAGCCCTCTGCATACGAGTGCAGAATTACCAGTAGGTAGTTTTGGAGAGGCATGGTTGGCCAATTCCTGAAGAGACATGACACATAGTAGTAGAAGATAAAAAAAATAAATATTATGTATAAATAAGAATAGATATTGACATTTATTCATGTCAGTTGTAATTATTTTTTTGTTTACCAATTTTTATGTTTTTTTTTAACAATGTAGTTCACTTGAGGTAGAGGAGGATTGCATAGTAAGAGACAGACCTTATATGGATATGTGATGAACATAACTGTTAACTCTTGACTTTAATAGGTTAAAATTCTTGTGACTGAGAAAGCATCCTCTTGGGAGTCAGTTCCACAAAGCAGTTGTTCATGGAAAGAATTTGTTCAAGTGGAACTTACATCTCACCAAAGTAATTTAAAAAGAATGAGTGATTCACTCATCATATCATCATAATGCATGTGATATGGTGGGTCTTAGCCTTGGAGGTTAGAGCTCAGGATTATAGTTCGTCTGATCACTTTCCATGAAAATAACGATAAAGCAGTGAGTAAGGGATTGTAGAGTGGAAAATAAGTTACCCACAAGAACACTGAGATTCTTTTAGATTATCAAGAGTGGAAAGTTAAAACTGGGCACCCCATTTATAGCTTAATCTGACTCTTGTAGAGAACAGCAGGAGGAATTGAGTACTTGTTAGAGTGGTTCAAGGAACCAACCATTTTTCTAGCATATTTAGCAATATACGTATGACTTCCACCTCAGGTTTGAGCTGAGTTTAAGTCTCAATAGCAGATCAATGTCTGCGGTCACCCTGAGGAAACATCCATTCATTATGATTGGTGAAATTTCTGGCTCTAATCTGCAATGGTGTAATGTAATGAGTTTAGGTTTTAAGGCATTGAATGTGACCAGCCAGTTTTTTTCCCCATTGAACTACTAGTTTTTGGTCAGAGGAGAAATCATCTGCTAAGACTTGGTCATTTTTGTTTTCATTTATACAAGAACTTCAAAAATACATGTAAACTCCAGACTTTTATTTCTGAGGCGGGATTTAAAAGGAGTTCAAGTACTTTTCCCATTAAGAAAAGTCCCTGGAAGTGACCATGTATTTTATCTAATAATTTATTTCATTGTTACAAGTAACATTGAAGTAACTATGATTACCTTTCATATGATATAAAATACTTTCTGTTGCTTTGCCATTTTAGCTTTGGAATCTCAGATAAAATCTTTCTTACTCAACATGAATAAATGTAATAATGCTGATTTGTTTTTTTTGCTCCTGAAGCATATCATAAATATGGCTACAATAAAGTTGTCTTTTTTTCCTTCTGATTATTTAGAGATTTTTTTTTGTTTATAAAGATTTAATTACTGTAAGATCTTTAATTTTGTAAAAAAAATTTCAGTGTATGTATATGTATATGTATATATATATATATATATATATATATATATATAATTATCCGAGTGAATACAGAGCGAAGAAAGAAATTTTTTTCACCGTTCAAAACATTAATTTAAAACAGTGCTTGATATATGATGTATAGAGCTGTGAATATTTATTATAAATTATGTTTTAGGACATGTACATAATTTTTTCTATATATGTCCTCTCCTCTACAATCATATGTTTGTTTCAACGTTGGCTTTCCAACATTTCGTCAGGAGGAAAAAGCAAGAGTTGGAAACATCCGCTGTTTATATTTGGTTCGTTGTTGTTGTTGTGGGGTTGGTTGGGGTTATTGATAATGAAGGGATTATTCATTATCAATAACCCCAACCAACCCCACAACAACAACGAACCAAATATAAACAGCGGATGTTTCCAACTCTTGCTTTTTCCTCCTGACGAAATGTTGGAAAGCCAACGTTGAAACAAACATATGATTGTAGAGGAGATGACATATATAGAAAACATGTTCTAAAACATAATTTATAATAAATATATATATAATTATATATATATATTTGTCAACGAGTTATTATGCGACCCAGGTTTCTACCATGAGTGGTGTCCTCAGGCAATTTTCAATAATATTTGAAAGACTTATTGAAAATCGCCTGAGAACACCACTCATGGTAGAAATCTGGGTTGCATAATAACTCGTTTACAAACGGAAAATATTCAAAAGTTCTACAATATAATTGTATTGAATACTTTTTAATACAAATGTGCACTGGTCTAGTTCTATTATGGCCAAAAACTAAGTAATTAAACAATCTATTTATCTATATAGTAATATTTTTATTATAATTGTCTATAATAAAATCAGTTTACTGTAACACAAGAACTGTCGTGTTTCATTAATACTTGTTAGTATCCCATCAGAAAGCGAAATACTTTACTCTTAGAAAAATATATATATATATATATATTTTTTTTTTTTTCCATTTATAAATGAATTATTATGCCACCTAGATTTCTCTCATGAGTGATGTCCTTAGGCAGTTTTCAATAACTGATTTTACCATTTTTTTAAAGAATGCTCATGTGGCAGGGAATTTTTGAATGTGCCCCATGTGAGCATTCAAAAGAAAGAAACAGTAAACGATAAAATCAGCTATTGAAAATCGCCTGAAGACACCACTCATGGTAGAATCCTAGGTCACATAATAACTCAAAATGTAATAATTCGAAAAATCATGACAGTAACCAGTTGATTGCTGAGTTCACCAAATTCCCGACAACACAGATGTGAAGACCAAGCAATGTGGCATGACGATGGTCAAGTAAAACTTGATGTCACAAATCATACAAGTGTGTGAACCAAATGGGGACACACTCAATGTATGTCTGTGTCTTGACCTTCACCGAACTCCTGACATTTGATTGAACCTAGATTAAGAAACTCTGCTCTCAGCAAAGTTTGATCCCTTATTATTTTTTAAGTCCATGTTTTGCAATCTTTTTACACAAACTCATCAGGATGATTACTGAATATTTCCCTCTGTTCCTTTGCCTTCAGTTTGTCCTGTGGGTGGAAAATTCTCCAAGTGTTTTTTTTTTATATGTATAACCCAGATATAAGATAGATTTTCTCTGGCCCCAAATTAGAGCCTGTGGTAATGTATATAAAATAAACCAAACCCTGATATAAGAGAACTTTTATCTGGTTTTGGCAACTCTCTTATATCAGGGTTACACTGTATGTCCAAAAAATTTAAACTGTTTTTTTTTTTTATTCTAAATACACATATCCTTTTTGTTTTCATTTTTCTAAAAACTTCCTTATTGCACATGTTTTGTCTGCGGTATTCCCTACATCTGTCTCGCCCTGTCGGAGGGGCTTCAGAATACGTTGACTGCACCTCTACAGGGGGTAAAAGTCCCCCAAGGAGGCCACCTGTTGGCCGTGGGTGGTGACCCATAACGCCTGGGGATGGAATCCTGGTGGTTGAGAAGTTCATGACTCGGGTGCAAAGAGGTCATGTTTCTTCAACACACCACTTTGGCCCTTAGCTGGGCTAGACGGGCAGTCGGAGAGGCCCGATCCTGACATGCTCTAGCTCATATATATTCCTTTTTATCCCAGTAGTATTATTGAAATTATATGACTGGAACATTTCACACTCCTTTATCTTATATGAGCGAGAAGACGGGGGGGCTGAGGGTCAACTGTGTTGAGACCAAAAGACTTTTTCATCACTGCTAAATTGAGTTATATAACCAAAATTTTGCAGAAGTTCAAGACTTGCTCTCAATATGTGTATACTGGTCGTGTATCCCTGTCTCAGCCAGGGTGAATGGGTTTCCCCCCTGGTTCATTCCATTTTGGACTCCATGGTGGGTGGTGGAGCACAGGGCCAGTGAAAATAAAAAACCAAAACATGGCATCTTTGAATAAAAAAACTAAGAGAAATTATCTGAATGTGAAACAGCAAACTTCCCCAGATTCATTATCATAGAATCCTTGGAAGAGGTCTGTCTCGCTAAATTCTCCCCATTCCTAATTGAAAGAGTTATCTCTACACAAGCAACCCCAAAAAAACGTTAAAAATTGAGAAATGGAAACTTACTTGTCGAGGTGGATAACAGGAGACTAGCAGAAAACCTCCTAAAAATGAAAAGATTTCATGATTCCAAATGCAAAGCCTATCCACATGAGAGGCTTAACACTTCCAAAGGTGTAATCAGAAGTCGGGAGTTGGCTTTAGCCTCAAAAGGAGGAACAAGTGAGGCCCTGGGAAAACAGGGAGGGACAGATATAAAAAGAGTAAACATAAGAAAGGGTGACAAAAAAGTTGAAACTAATATCTATATATTGACTTTTAATCAGCCCCAAATCCCTAAAAACAGTCAAAATAGGATATTATCTGGAGAAAGTCAAACAGTACATTCCAGCTCCCCTGAGGTGCTTCAAATGTCAGAAATTTGGACACCACAGTTCGCTTGCAGAGAACGACATACATGTGCCAAATGTGGAGAAAAAGAACCAGATCATAAAGAGGAGGAATGTTCGAAACCACTAAGATGTCCAAATTGTCAACAGGATCATCCAGCATATGCAAGATTGTGTGACGTCTACAAGAAAGAAAAAGAAATCATTGAAGTAAAACATAAGAGAAATGTATCTTTCCTGGAGGCCAAGAAAATTGTAAAGGTCTATATGGGTGAGATTAGCTATGCTTCTGTTACACGGAGAGCTGAAACAACCAATGAAGGAAAAAAATATTGAATGCTAATTGAAAAACTTATAAAACTAGACCCAAGTGAGTGGACAAAATTCCAGACAGAGCTAAAGAAAGAACACATCAATAGCACTCAACAAACACTTTAATTGGAACCCCCTACTCAGATTAAAAAACCCATGATAAAATAAAGAATGAAAAAGAAATAGAAAAAAAACATCACAGACACAGACCACTCCTACTAAAAAACAGAATTTGCAACGGTCATCAATCTGTCTTTCAACTTCTAAAAGTGACAACAATGGGAAAAATAATATGCAAAACCCTGAATCAAACAAGAACAAAGAACGCCCATCACAATCTCAGAGAAACCATGTCCCATCTTTCTCATGGGAACATATAAAGATTTCAATCTTAACAAGTCAACCTACAGAACCATCAACTTCGAAGTTTGACACAAAAAATGGGTTTGGTTTTCTGGAAAGGATGGAAATCAATGAACCAAACACTAAAAAACAAATAAAAAAAGAGCAATAACCCCAATTCAGAAAAATTACACACCAAAAACTGAAATTACAAAATAATGCAATTTTACAGTAGATTTGCAGAGGAATCCGGGCTAATTAATATACCATAAAAACCCAAACAATCAACTTACTGTTGGATAATACTACATCGGAACTTTACCCACTGTAAATAAAACTGGTAGTGGAAAAACTACACCAATTGGCCATGCAAATAAATCAATCTACTTGATATAAATAACCAACCAGATAGAAACATCTGAAATCATTTACCGGAGTTTATCAGAGTAAGAATAAACGAGCTGTGGTTTAAGGATATTATCCTTAAATTATGTTTACAAAGTATATATATATTTAATATATATGCGCAGTCTGGATTTGGCATTAAATGACCCATAGCGGTTGATATGCCATAAAACCCAAAACAAACAAACAAAAAGAATGCATACATTAAGCATTGGAAAGCTGTTCTCTGCTAATCAAGTATGAAATGATCTTCTTCTTCTTCTTCTTCTATGTGCCCTGTCCCTTCAGGATGTAGGTGATCATGGCTCTCCACATCTCCCTATGCTGTTAAAAATATTTTTTATGACATTAAAATTGCATAATATTCCTATTTCCAGCCCTTGTACATTTGACACTGTTTATAGCTGGAATTATAACCTTACCCTATATCATATATCGAGCATGCGTATTTGAATATATTTACATACGTGGTGTGGCTGCTGTTCTGCATAGGCTCATATTCTAAGATTTCCTAACAGATGTACTTTGAGAATCTGAAGTAGACTATTGTGTATCAGTAGTCCAGGCGAGTACCCTGTGCTTGAGCGTAAGGGAAAAATAAAATAAATTGAATGAACAAATGCCAAAAACATTTGACTATAATGATGACGAAGAAGAATTTGGGGACTTCAATCCTGATGAAGTTGAACAACTAATCTGAATGAATGTCCTTGTGCATTAATATATGCAAAGTTTTAAAATAACAGTGAATATTTGAAAATATTTAACAAATATTAGTTATATTTATGTTAAAAAAAAGGTTCCTGTAAATCCACAGATTATAGTGCAACCTATTTGCAAATCAACTACTTTGACAATTTCAAACTAATGGTGCGACCTATCTACTAGTATATTTAGTGTATTATTTTATTAAACACCTTTAATAAAATATGATTATAAATATTGTTCTATTTAGTATTAATCAATATTTAAATTAGTAAATTACTGCCAACAGTGAACTTTTAACCCATTTGTTTGTACTACTCTTAAGATACATATTCATTTATATAATTTTTCCTAATTTGTTTCACCCCAAGCAAGGCAATAAAACCACTAAGATACAAGGGTTGTTGAGCATCAGAAAATATAATAAAACAAAAACATTAAAATGACAGAATATTAACATAGCATTTAAATTTTTGAAGATCATAATTGACTGAAAAGTAAGAAGGTGGAAAAAATTCTTATACGTAAGCAGATGCTACTAATGGGTTGTGTGCCTCCTAGGTGTTAACACTCACAGCTCTCTATAACTTCCTGCCTTTTGTAGCTTTTGTCTGGTTTCTAATGAGATTTTCCTGTTTCTTAATACTTTACTTTTATCAGCTTTATTTATGTTTCAAAATTTTCTATAACTTCAGCAGCCTTTCTACTGACTTTCTTACAATGAGAAAGTAATGTAGTTCCTGCTAAATCGTACCTGCCTACATTATGCTTGTGCTATTTAACAATATTTGTAAAATTTTTAATAACATTCTTGCAAACATGATTGTCCTTTCATTGAATACACATGAAATTATACGTGACTTGTTCAGTCTCTCTGCAAATCTTTTGCAAAAAGCATAAAACAGTCGATATAGATAAAACTGAAGATGTATGTCAATGTGTATCTACAGTGATTTCTATTAACATCTTTTCACATTTTTCATCCGATTTGTTTCAAAACTTACACACCCCTTGCAAATTTATTATTCAGCACACACGAAAAAAGAAAAAAAATTGTGTGACTCTTTAGTTTAATCTTTTATTTAAATTTCTTATTTTCAAATATATTTTTTTGTTGCAGATAAGCTCAACAAATTAATTTTTACATGGAAAATAACTTTCAAAACATATGAGAGTTATCTCCCATATTTGATGTCTGCAGATGTGGGTTGTACAAGAATAGGAATTCTTACTCTTCCCATTTCGTACAATGCCAAGTACTTACTCTGAGTTTATCATAAGATGGCATTAACTGTACAATTATATGCATATGAAATTATAGCATTAACACACAAGGAGGATAGTGGATATATATATGTATAATGTAAAAACTGTTGATTATCTGTTTTTTTTTTGGGGGGGGGGGTTATTGCTGGATACTATCTTTTCAATATAAAATATGCAGATAACACTGTGTTGATGGCAGACACAGAAAACAACAAAAACTACTAGAAAAAGCATTAAAGAAAAGTGGGAAAAAAAAAAGAACTAACCATCAATTTAAAAAAAAAACAATGCATGGTTACCATTGAGAGAAAAAGCCTGAGATGTCAACATCAAACTGGTGCAGATGACAAAAATGTGACACAAATATCCAAAGATGCATTTAAAAAATTAAAAGTATTAAAAAAAGGCAAAAATTTAATTCAAAATAAAGTAAAGAAAGCTGAGGTGCTATGTAACGTCAAACCTCACAGATGAGAAGACTTGAGGCAACAGAGATGTGGTTCTTCAGAATTATACTGAGAATATCTTGGATGGAGCATGTAAACAACAGGGAAGTTTTAAGGAAAATGGAAACAAAAAAGATAAATTATACATAACAGCAGAAAGTGGAGTTGAATTTCTTGGGCACAATGAGAAAAGAAAACCTGAAAGATTTGACACTCACTGGACATATAGAAAGGCAGAGAAAAGCAGTGAATAAACCACATAATGAGTAAATGTAAATGGATAGCAGAAAAGAGAGGAGAAGGACCCGGCCTTCGAGCTGGGGTCACCAACAAAAAGATACAACCCAAAATGCCAAATAGAGGTGGGGGATAACAGAATCAAACAAGTCCAAGAATTTAAGTACCTAGGAAGTGTACTAACAGGAGATGGAAAGTGCGACACAGAGATCCGAAGGCGAATTGGCATGGCAAAGGACGCGTTCCAGAAGATGAGCAAAATACTAACACACAGGAAGATCTCAATAGAAACGAAGAAAAGAGTGCTAGACTGCTATGTGATGTCAGTTCTTCAGTACGGCTGTGAATGCTGGACAATATCATCGAAAATGAGGACAAAACTGGAAGCGGCCGAAATGTGGTTCTACAGAAGGATGCTACGGATATCGTGGACTGAGCATACAAGCAACGACAAAGTGTTAAAAAGAATGGCAACAAAAAGGAAATTGATGCTGAGCATCAGGAAGAGACAACTGAAGTTCCTGGGACATGCAATGAGGAAGGAGAGCCTGGAGAACCTGATACTGACTGGTCAGATAGAAGGAAGGAGAGACAGAGGAAGGCAGCGGATAACATATCTGCAGAGTCTGATCAGGTGGATGACGGAACGGGGGTTGCCAGGAGCAACAGGAGCAAACGTACTAAGAGCCACAAGGGATAGGGAGATGTGGAGATCCATGATCGCCTACGTCCTGAAGGGACAGGGCACATAGAAGAAGAAGACCAGTTTAGACTGGTTTTGAATCTGTCCACCGTGGTGGATGGGTAATGTTTTGACCAGTACCTGGATGTACGTGCTCAGGTTCTCCATGTTAAAAAAGACCTTGTGTCACATCTCTCTCAAGTGGGGTAGAGGAGTAAATATTGGAGGAGAAGGGATAGTAAAATAGTGGACAGGTTCTTTCTCTCTCTCTCTCTCCCCCTCCCCCATGAGGCTGACATCTAAATATGTAGGGGTTTAACATGTTTATATTCTGAGCCAAACTTGTGAGTAAAAATAACTTCATGGAAGGAAAATGAGTACTTCAGTTGGTGATTAGAAAAAATATTCAGTGAGAAAATATGTTCATCTAAAATAAGTAACATTTTTTATTTATGATATCGTACTAAAATGAGTCGCATTTATTTTACTGCATTATATAATTCTCAATTTAGAAAAGATGCTGGTTATGGTAATGAAATAAAAAAAATAATTTAATGCGTAAATGTTGATATTGTTTAGTTCATAGCAATTAGTGTAATATTTTAACAAACTAGATTATTAAATTATTATGACTTTCTTCTACATTCGTATGTGCAAGTCTTGTTCTGTAATACATAAACTTGGATAACCTGTCTAGTTCAAGATTGAGAACGATAGAAAACCTCAAACTCATTTAATTTTGTCATGCTTTATTTACCCACAGAGAAATTGGGAATATTTAGTGAGAGAGAGGTTAAAATTTTCCATACTACTAATATTACTGTTAGCCAAAGAATGAACTCGGGTGTCAAAACAATTCTTGGAATATTATGTTGCTATGATGAATATTTCTATAGAATAGATTCCGGTTAATTTAAGTATTCATTTATTTGCACCAAATCTTTGAAAAAAATTTTTTAAAAATCCAGAATATTTGGAATAATTTGGGTCAATATATTTTTTTATTGGATGAATGCAAACAAATCAAAATGAGTTTTTGTTTATTGCTGACTGACTTTCGGCATTGACGTATTCAGACAGTTTTCACTGTGTATGTAGGTTGTTAGTTGGCTTTTAGGAAAATCGTAAGCTCCCAAGATGATCTATCAATGCATTTTAAATGCTGAACTCTTCAAATGCGTTGGTGTATAGGTCAGTTATCATGAATTTATTATAGACTAGCAGTATAGCCCAGCGTTGCTTGGGTGTAATGAAAGCTTTAAAACTAATCCATGGTCCTGGAGCTCAGACTCTTTGGACATTGGCACGAAAGACTAAAAAGCAATAGTTGTTTCCAGTTAAAGCGAAACTGTAGACTGAAAGAAAAATGAATGGATGTAAGTCAAATTTTGATTTCCTGATATCGATATCAAATTTTCTGCACTATTGTAAGAACTGCAACCTTGAAACTTCTGAATATCGTTTTTTATGTCTTTGTCTACAAGTGTATCAAATTTGATTAAAATCGGACCACTCCTTCTGTAACCTGATTTTTTCAATTATCGATTTTTGATATTTATCAGGGGTACCTTGACACAAAACCTAGCTAAGAACACTTGCAGAAGCTTATAGTACAACTGTGTAAATTTTCAAGAAAATTGGTTCAGCCGTTTCGGAGTCTATAGGTAATGGACACACACACACAGAGACAAAGTTCCATTTATAAATAAGTTCAGATATTAAAATAAGATCTTACAAATGTAACATGTGCCCAAAAATGGGTATGGACAAGGCTGGTTTTCTTCCGTTTTAAACATAAATTTAACTAGCTGGATCCTAGTATCCTGCAATAATCTTTGCACCAAAACAACACATTCTTACTACATCCACCTCAGAGACTTTATGAAGTCCTAATTAGTCCCCATATGTATTGTTTGTCTATGGAGGGTTGGGAATAAAATAACAAATTTTTTTAAACCATAATGAATATTTACAATGAAAAACAAGGACTACTTACAAGAGACAAAACAAACCACTGTTAGTCATACACCTTCACATTTTTTTTTTTTTTTATAAGCGTTTCACCCCGAGCAAGGCATGTCACTGCCACTACTGTGCAGGGGGCTACATAGAGTGGAGAAAGGATGATTAAATATAGGAAATGTCAGAGGGTGGGTGATAGGCGGGTAAGGATACCGAGAATGAGGGTTGGGTAGATGAGAGTGTTCTGAGAATAGTTGGGAGTTAGTGTGATAGGTGTCTATTGACCCTACATTTAAACACCTGGAGATTGTAACTGTCGGGAAAGCAGACTTGTGGAAGGGAGTTCCACAGGCGGGAAGCGCGAGAAAAGAAGCTAAAATTTGGCAGAAACATCAGTTAACCGGACGAAATTAATGTGGGACTTTAATAAAATATTCTAACAATTTCAGCCAAGCACTCCCACAATCATACATTCATTGAAATGCAACAAAAACAAAAAACAAATGAAAGGTATCCTGCATCTACCAGAGAATTGACATTTCTAATCATTAAATGCAGTGGGAGAGAAAGAACTAAACTGAAGAAAGAGGAGGCAAAAAAAGTGGGGAGGGGATCAATGAGCGTTCATTCCCTAGCTGAGTTAAATTTGGTAGAAAAGAAACTAAAAAACAAAAACCAGCCTAAACCACCCTATTTTAGGTAGTATTGTCAGTATTTCCTCCAGAAAATACTAATATCCTTTATGCCTAATTGGTATCCAAATGCCACTCCAAGTCAGCTCCTTTCACTCGGCACAGACATGTAAGACTTAACCACATTTTGACAAATTCTAATGGAAGGAGTCATTTTTTTTCCATCCTAATCTTGACTTTAAGCTGATGCCTAAAGAACAAGATTTGTTGGAAAGAGGTAAACTTCTTGTCCCCCAAAAATTCCTTGTGTCACATCATCCAAATCATGTCTTCCATAATGCCTAGTAAGCAAAACAACACATAGTGCTCAGCCTTAGTCAAAGATGGTATGACATTGCTACAAACAGAATTGACTTCTTGGACAAAGAACTTTTCGCACAGCATGCAAATCATGATGTCCTCAAATTTGCACTATGGGCTTATGATTCTGCAATCGAAGAAGGCATGATCATAGGTCTCTACTGACTGACCCCTAACGAACTCGGTTTGAGATTTTTCCAAGCTCAAAACTGTCAGCTGTATACAAGCATTTTTTAAGATCAATGGCTAAAAACTGATTTGTGTGAGTGAAGCCTGTAGGTCTTAGCAAAGACCACACTTCTTTGGACCTTGTGGACTGGTGCTTTAAATTCACAAAGAACTGTACCAAATATAGAAACCACATCACTTAAGGACTACCAATAACAGCAACTAAAATGGATAGCACATTTATCTTGAAGAGAAAATAATGACATAATCAAGATGTTGATATTCTACATTACTTCAGATTAAAGGTTAGAAAGTAAACTCCTATCAATACTGGAAAGAGCAGTAACAGCTACCTTCCTGAAAAATTGTTTTAAGAGAAAGGTTTTATAAATTTCAACCAACAACAACAATAGCTGCTCAGTCAGTGCATGCTGAACATTTTCTTATAAGGAGATGGCTAATCTTACCATGACCAATATGGATACTTAGCCTGTGATGTTCAAAAGTGAAAATGAAATTATTCTAGAGCTAGATGTGTTGAGGATGTGCAGGTGGTGTATCAGATATTAGCAAAAAAAGTGGAATAAACAAATCTAGTTCAAATTCCCTACCTAGTTGCATTTACTTTTGTATGTGTGCATTTAGGAAGTCATAAAAAAATCTTTTTTTTTTCTACAGTTATAGGTTAAGTAAGAGAGATTTTATTCTCTAGTCTTGAGTGGAACCTTTCTAGGAGAAGGGGGCTATCAGGTACTTTGTGTGTAAACTGGGTTAAAAAAAATGGTTGGACTAAAAAGTCATCCTTGGTATGGAAACTGCAGCAGCCATGCCTAGTGGTGTTGAAAGCTGTGGGCCTCACATTCCTCGGTGGTATATATAGTACTAAAGGATAAGGGAATACTAGTTTCAATTAAATAGAATTAGTCAAAGACCCATTTTTATCATCATATTAATCAATTTTAGTATCATATGTTCGTGTTAATCTGCAATGGGTAAATTTTCTTTGATATATTTACCAAAATTGCGCAAAAATATCTTGAAATACTAAAGATGAAATTTATTCAATAAAATTGCCATTGGCTTTAATACAGTCTCTAGATGCTTTTGGAATGTCTTTCAACTCTTCTGAATGGTCTCCTTGTTTAAGTTGGTGAGTGTTGCCATAACCCTTGCCTTCAGTTCATATTTGATATTACAAGGAGTTTTGTTGGTCTCTCACTCAACTGTGATCCACATTAATCAAGGAGGTTGCAATCTGGGGAGTTATGTGATGTCAGAAATTGTCTGACAGCCATGACTGTATTTCTTGTGTGGCATTATGCAGATTCCTGTTGCCACATATAGGGTCTTCCAGCAGCCATCCTTTTGATCCAGGGCAACACTCCCTCCACAAGGCACTTAATGCAGGCCCGTGTGTTGAGTTTGAGGTTCTCATCAGCAAATTTGTGGTCCTGGGTATGACGGTAAACTGCATCCAGCAGCAAGGCCTCTGATTGGGAGGCTTTGAAGAGCATAGAACCACCTCTTAATTTCTGTTGTTTCCAGGTCCACCCTGACCCGGAGTGGTAGCACCTGTTAGGGTCCCAGCTATGGGCAACTAGTTAACCCCCAAACTGGGGTCAAAACGCTATAAAAATATAGAATAGACTTTTATAGAAATATATACATAAAAATAGACTTGTATAGAAAAATACACATTTTTTAAGGAAAATCATTTCCATGACACATTTTAGAAGGAAAAATTCTTCTCGGCAAAACATTTTTGAATACAAAACTAGAAGACATTTTCAGTTTTCTAAAATAAAAAAATAAATACAAAAAATTTTCATTCAAATTTGACTAAATCAACTTTCTCCCTATAACCGAACATTGAAAAAAAATACTTTAAATTCCACCCTTTTGGAATTAAATAACCCACAGAGGTTGATATGCCGTTACGCAAAACTCACTCACCAGCAAATTTGGGTGTTGTTGTGTTTTTGTTTTTTTTTTATAAGAATAATGCAAGTGAGTTTTCCAAGCTGCCGCACCTTCATAATCACCATTGGACTTGTCCAACTGTTTTCTAAATCCTCTGCACTATACTCAGGTTGACACAGAAATGTTTTTATTGTACCTTCTGCCATGAATGCCAAGCAATCGAGCAGGCCATATCCAAATTTCTGGTGGAGTGAATTATGCTGATCTTTATCTCACAGATGGCGTCCAACTCCCCTACTATACTGTTCTATTGACCAAATCAAAAACAAACCAAATCAAAGACAAACCACGCACATGTACAAAATTAAAAATATACGGTGACGACAATTTACTGATCGCACCCTGTATATGAATGATCACTACTAATTTTCCATATAACAAATACTTTAAGCTAACTTTATTTCTATTTCATACTGCAATTTATGCATGTGCGATCTGTTTCAGAAAATTAAATTTTAGGAGGGGGAATCAGAAGTGAAAAGATAAAATTTTAAATTGCTATTCTCATCTCATACCTGGTAATTTAAAATTTTAAAAACTCTATTATTCAAATTATCTTTGCCCTGAAAATGTGGTTTTTTTTTTTGTCTTTTTCTTCTTATTTGAAAGCAAGCAATTGTACTTTACATTAACTAAATTATAGCCTGGAAAAATGTCCTTTAAAGAATTATTACCGACATGAAATTAAGATGGGAAAAAAGAAACTTGTTTTCTCAATAATCGTGATGAGGTTTATTATTTGAAGTTAATGAATGTTGCAATGAAATCGTGATCATTTGAGTTGGATGCATTCTAGAAAAGCTTTTAAAAACAAAATTTTCAAGCAGGAGTTTTATTAGTCTTGTACTATAGAATTATTAAATCTGATATTTTTTTAATGTCACTTAATACTACATTCATCTATTAGTGTGAGAAAGGACAAAAACTGAAATTCTTGGGGTTATACAAGAACAGCTAACTCTGGATTTGAATGGTCAAGATTTAACTAGTGAGTTTCAGAGTTTAGGTAATGACATAGTGTGAAAGTAGACTTTAGAAGGAACTGGAAACCCAGTCCTAAACATGAGACAAGGGGCAGACATCTACTCCTGTTCAAAAAAACTGGGCAGAAGTATGAAGCACATGAAAGGCAAACATAACTACTTTTGTTTGAGAAGGAGAAAAAATAAAATAATTACTGGATAAAATTTAAGAGTTCAGTTGGAGAAGTATAAAGTTAAAGTAGAATTTAGAAGGAACTAGGGACCTCTACCTCTTCTTTGAAAGTCATCTTTGGTTTCTCGCTTATAATACTTCACCTTGTCGTGAAAGTAATTTGAAAGAAGACAGTCATTCATTTACTTCTAAAGTCTAGCACTACAAATTCACAAAAGAAAAACTTTATTAAATACTGAAAAATCAAATGAATGTTGCATTTCAATTTACAAAAAAACAATTTTTGAAGATTTTATCATTGTAGCCTGAGATGTCAATTATATATATATATCATTATTGATATATTTTAATTAATATATTTGATGATTTATTTATACTACAGTCATCCGCAGACAGATCTGTTTTGCTGTATTACAGCTCATCAGTACGGCTTAGACTCCAGTCGCTTCCTAACCCAGGATTGAAACCCAACCGAATTGGCGTCAGTCGGTGATTCTACCCCTTGGCCACAAGCATCCAGTAGAAGAAGGCAGGCTTTTTTAGTGCATATAAACACGCCCAATAGCTAGAGTGCTCCAGTTCATTATCGAATGAGTGGTGCGTAAATGCCAGAGTAGCTACTGTTTACAAAATCTACCACTCTTCCAGAGTGCTCAATCAGTATGAGAGCATAAATACTATAGTCATCCGCAGACACATCTGTTTCGCTGTATTACAGCTCATCAGTACAGCTTAGACTTCGGTCGCTTCCTAACCAAGGATTGAAACTCGACCAAATTGGTGTCAGTCAGCGATTCTACCTCTAGGCCACAAGTGTCCAGTAGAAGAAGACAGGCTTTTTAGCACGTATAAACACACCCAATAGCTAGAGTGCTCCAATTGATTATCGAATGAGCAGTGCGTATATATTAATGCTCAACTAGAATTTTCATACAACCGAAAAAATTTTAAAATTAGGGAGGAGTTATTTGAGGATCTTAGAACACTTTCATTCATCTTAGTAAGTATTTATGGGTATAATTATATCTGGACATAATTTCTGATCTTTCATTTAGTAATTTGTTTTCTTTCTGAGAACACCATAATAGCTAATTTTTCTTCCTGGCACAATCTGCATATGTTCCCATTGTTAAATAGTGAAAATATCATTGGTGTATCGTGAAAATAGCCAAACCATACAACAGTGGCAGTTGGGTGTTCATAAAAATCCTTGTTGAAACGGTATATTTAGGAAGGGGAGGAATAGATTTAAATGGAATATCTTAAATTTTTTTTATTTAAGTTTATCCATTACAGGGAGTCATGAATTTAAAGTTATTAAAGAAATATATATACACACACACATATATATATATATATATAAAATATGAACTCCTTTACCAAATCCCTACATACATACATATATATATAGGGATTTGGTAAAGGAGTTCATATTTTATAAAGATAGACAACTAAAGGAGTTAAATTACTTTTTTAAGGTTAAGATTTTGGGCTGTTTGAAGAGGTGTATTTAGGTGTGAAGGAATGGGTTTCAATATAAGATTTTAAAATTTTTTTATTTAAGTTTATTTAATTAAACCTTTTAGGTAGAAGCAAGCGAGCTAAATGCCAATTACAGGAAATTATCAGTTTAAAAATTATTAGAGAAAAAAAAAAAAATATATATATATATATATATATATATATACATATACATATTTGTGTTAACCAAGGAAAAAGGGGGTTTAGTAAAAGATATATATATATATATATATACACACACATAAATATATAAAAGATATATATATACACACACACACACAACAATATATCTTATGCATATAAATGTTACTTTTTGGAGGTACATGTATTTAAGTTACTGTCCCTGTTTTTATTTTCTTAAAAAGTTAAATTAATAACAGCCAGTCTAGATTGAGATGTTTTACTAAAGATAGAACTTGTGCCACACTTTTCCGTCAGGGAAACCAGTTTTATAGGCAAATTTGTAAACTGCATACTTCAGCTATCCAATAAAAATAACATTTATAGTTTTAAGAAATTATGTATCTTGAATATCTGAAGGTTGCATGAAACTCTGGTTATGACTAGGGATATCCTTTCATAGAAATTAACATTGTCAAGCATTTCTTGCTCTGTCTAAGTAATCAAGACATTGAGCTCTTTACTGAATATTTCCTTTAGCTTTTTTTTTTCTTATTTTCTTATTGCTGTTCTTTTTCAGGATTTTTGTTACTGAGGTCTCTTGAAAAGTTGGCTATTGGTTACACTTTAATGTGTATATATATATGTGTGTGTAAGTTTTTTTTGTTTTTTTTTTTTGACAGATAAAATGTCCATATCTGGGAAATTTGTACATCTGTAAAGAAACTGTCCACACTTCATTGTAAATGACTGAAATCAGTTAAAGCCTAGAACTAAAGAAATTAAATTATATCCTTAGTCAATTTAGTGATAATTTGCATCTTGGGTTGATTTTGATGTAAACTCTCACTAAATGGATTTTTAATTTTATTGAATTTCTTTCATTTTTGTTAATAACTGAAACCTTTCAAATAATTTAAGTCACACTGGCTACTTGGTCAATTAATATAAAATAAATCTCCTCAAAAGAAACTATTACCATTACACACTCAGAAACCTTCACCAGTGGGTCTTTCTGTGACAGGAATGCAATGTACTATCCCAGTTGGATAAAGCCACCCACATTATGCTTGCACTATTTAGTATACACTGCAGATTCTTTATTTGGTACAATTGCCACACCTGTTCCTTTTTGAACATATATGGTACACGATCAGATGATGCCTGATGCATATAGTCAGTTTAACAGTGATTTTTACCATATTGTGTTAATGTAGACAAAAGGCATCATATCATCTATGACTGCAGAGAATTTTTTTTCTTTTCAAATCATTTTATCCAAATCAAGTCGGGGTCATCACTATTGCACAGGGGGTTACAGTGAGAGAAAAAACAAGGTACAGGGAGTGTCGAAGAAAGGAATAAAGATGGATGGAGATAAAAAATGGCAAATGACATTGCATTTACACTTTTAGAGATTGCAGCTTTGGGGAAAGCAAGTAAATGGGAGTTCCACAAACGTGAAGTACAAAAAAAAACTCTTAGAGTAGAAGAGAATGTTAAAAGGGTATGACCTAAATGGCAATATTCACCATCTGTCTGATTATAGATATGCTTCTGCTAATACCAGAGAAGGATATATAGTGTATTAATGTAGAATCTGACTACTGTTTATAGGTTTTACACCTGTGCATATACAAGCCTAGGTTTTACACCTGTGCATATAATGATCTAAATATGTGATCATTAATTGTAATTTAGTCATGTGTATTAGATGAACTACATCTGATCAGGAGATTGTTGGTTTTGAGGAACATGGAACCACCTCTTCACTTGTGTTGACCTCAGGTCCATCCTGACCTGGGCTATTAGTACCTGTTAGGGCCCCAGCTATAGGCAAATGTTAAACCCCAAAACAAAGTATAAAAATACATTTTTATTATAAAAATATCAACACTTTATTTTTATATAAAATAAATTACCATCGATACATATTTATAGTAGACTTACCAACAACACATTTTTAAAGCAGAATTACCAACAGTGCATTTTATTTGTATTTATTTCTGAGATGAGTACAGTGGTGTAGTGGATATCGTAGTTGGTTATACATGTGTTATCATCTCTCTTATGCAAGTGGTGGATTTCTCCACATGTTTCTCTAATAACCCTAATGGAAGGGACTCACTGCTAGACCTCTGCTTCACTTCCATCCCAGACTCTTGCATTGCCAAGCAGCTCTGTCTTCTTAAAAACTCTGACCATGCGGTAGTTTCCATTAACATCTTATTCCACTCCCACTCTACCCAAGAAACTTAGACTTCCTGTGTGATGTCCCTTGGAACGATGTTTTTAGTATTCCCATTGAAGACTGTGCATCCAAGGTCTTCTTTTGGGTTAAGGCTGGCATTGATGCTTTCATCCCAGCCAGGAAGTTTCAGCTTAAATCCCATTCATCCCTCTGGCTCTCACCCGTTTGCTTGGCCATCATTGCTCACCGGAATCACTTCTTCCAGCTTCATCGAAGCCATGCGTCAAACCAAAACTGGTGCCTTTTCGGCTCAGCTCGTAATAACTGTATAACTTGTCTATCACTCTCCTCCTGACATTTCCTATAACTAACCACTCTTTCTCATCACTTCCCCTCTGTAACCCCCTGCGCAATAGTGGCAGTGGAATGCCTTGCTTGGGGTGAAATGATTAAAAAAAAAAAGAGTTTGATCCTTGGTCTTGGTAGTGACAAACCAAATTCCAACATGAATAAACAATAATTGCTTTCACAGGATATTTCACAAAAATCAATGAGATAATCCATATCAGTCAATCTATGGACACCTGATGATGACCAGAGAGTACTTGGTTGAATTGTTGTGTCTATTATAACACCTATATCAACCAAGATGAGAACAGAAGTTTAAAATAATTCCAAGAGTAGTACATTTTATATCAAAACGACCAACAATACATTTTCTCTGTAGTTGAAGCTATCTTCAAAATAGTTAGATTTTGGCATTAAATAACCCATAGACATTGATATGCCATTAAAGAAAATCAACCAAGCCATAGCATAACTGTGAATAGCCTTTAAATTTCATTATAAGTTTATCATCTTGCAGGAGATATAAAATAGGAAATTTTATTGCATGACTCCCTGCTGCTGCAGTCTGCCATCATTTCTAGTCTTTGAACAAAATCAAACAGCCAACATAAAAGAACACTTTCAGGACTTAATCTGTATATTAGCCTACAATTTCTGATATCAAACGGTTTTCCAAAATATAACTTTGACAAAACACAAATATCACTGCCTATAGTAATCACATTCACACAAACATGTATAGGCACAAAAGCAGAGTATCATCTACCATGTGTTCAATTGTGAAATCACAATAAGTTTTATTACTTCAAAGCTCCCAAGAAAATTTAATTTCAACATTAAATGACTCAAAAAGAATTGCTATGTCATTAAATAAATAAATTAATCTATTTAACTGTAATTCATCTACATTAGCTGTACATTTAATGCTGATTAAATTGAAACCCATTGGCACAGAGAATAGTATCGGTGAGATCAGTTCAAATTTTGGTCTAATCCTCCGTGTTTATTTTCAAACAAATGCTCTTGTGAAAGACAAAAATCTATCTCTCCACCTATGGGTTAAATAATAGGATAGATTGTACTTTCTCACTTTGCTTGTAGCCAATCAATGAGATTAGTTGACTTGTTTTTCCAATTTATCAAACATTTTACCAGTTAATTAAAGGCCGAAAATATTTTTATATCACAAGAATTCTTTTGAGATAATTATTTACTGATAAAAGTCCCAGTATTTAATTGATGGTTAAGGGAAATTCATACTTTTCCCAAAAGCATTTGTGTGTAAGTGAATACAACAAGCCCAACTAGAATTAGAACTTGGCTCTTTAGTCTTTACTTCTAACCCATTTTCTATTACACCACCTGTATATCCAAGTTTACAGCATCTCGTATTCCCAAGTGGTCACTCATTTAGATACTGATCAGGCTTGACGTTGCTTAATTCTGGTGATCATATAAGAATCTGTGTTTCAGTGTGATATGGCTGTATGATATCAATGAGAAGGAAAACATTAAATTCAAAAATGTTTTTTACCTTTGATTTGTTTTTTTTGGGTTTATCAACACTTCACATGCTATTTAGTGATACAAAACTGACAGCTGGGAGAGAAGAGCTGTATTCATACCTTACCTGAGGATATTTGCATTTAAGTAGATATAATGAACCCAACTGGAATTGGAACTCGGATCTTTGATTAATAATCTCAATCCATTATTCATTATTCAGCCCACACCTCCAAGCTTACTGCTTTTGGTATTCCCAAGCAATCACATATCTAGGTACTGAGCAGGTTCAATGTTACTTCCGTGATTGTATAAAACCCTATATTACATCACTTGGTTGTAAGACATTAATGAGATGGAAAACTCTAAATAGAAAACTATGGAGAAGAAATTGCTCTTCTAGAATAATAGGGTAAACTGTGCTCTCTAGCATTGGTTGGCTGCTCATCTAGGATAATGACAATGTTGTTCATGTGAAAGCAATGGGAAATCACTCTACAATGTTTCTGTTTAAGTCATGACAATTCACAGATAATGAAGAAAAAACTGGAAAGACATGTTTGACTCTATCTTGAAAGAATATAGCATAACTTGCACATATTGATCTGTATATAGGATCATTAACTATAATCCAGACATATTACCTGTTTGTTAGATATTGTTTAAATTGAAATATACATCAAGAGGCTATTCCAGTTTTATTTTCTGTCTATCTTGGTTTGTTATTTGGAGATTTAATCAGTCTTTTGATTTCATTTCTGTTTTCATTTCACTTGCAATTTCATTTTGAATATTGGCACAGAAATGGTGTAAATAATATCTCTGTTCAATACTATTCAATTTCTTTTCATTTTTGGCTCAGTTTTGGGGACTTTTCCATTATAAAACTATTTTCTTATATCAGATAGTGATTTAAACTTTAGATTCTTATATCAGATAGTGATTTAAACTTTAAATTTCAAGCAATTCCGTTCTCTTGGGTTTCTTTTCAGTAAAAAATCTAGTCTTGTCTTTTGTATTAATTCTCTTGGGAAAGGTATTAATGCATCTCTTCTTCTCCTTTCCTATTGGTTGAATAACAGAGTGGACTAGGTTCTCTAGCTTCAGGTCACAGCCAGACTAAGAGAAGAAAATGTAGTAGTATAAGTATTGACTCTGAGGATCATCAGGACAGTCAGAGAAAAAGTAGAAAGAAATAGTGAGAGTGAACCAGAAGGCAGCTTTATATTCTGACTACAGAATTCAGCAAGACTAAGCAACATTATATTTTTTTGGTTGTGATATTTTCATTCAGTGACATAATAAGGATTCAAATTCATACAAAAAAGAAAAACCTATCTTTTTCTTTTTCATTTAGCATAAATAACTGGCAAAAAAAAAAAAAAAAAAGAAACCAACCTCTTTCTTTCTAGTTGTATACAAACATAACACACTATGGAAGAATTGAAATTAATTGTTCAGTAACATGAATTCCAGAGGAAATTCTTACAGCAGATACAATGAGAGCTGATTGAATATCAACAAGAGTTAAAAGCAATCTTAAAAATGCAAGGAACATGCAATTTGTCAATTTCATTTTTCTCAGACTCAATTGATAACTCTATTAGTGAATTTAATTACATCTCAGAAGAAAACATTACATTTTTATTGTACTTCAGAAAGTACAAAGCCATTTTCAGTGTAGAATGTCAAGGATGTTCAAATGAAAAGAAAGTACAGCTTTTGTTAGGAAAATTCTGCCTTGCTGAACATGAAAAATATCTGAATTTCATTTTGTCGAATATTCCAGAAAAAGTGTCATTTTATCAAACTTTTTTGGTGAAAAGAATTCATTTTTCTATACACATTGACAGTGTATCAACCTTACTAAGGTCAAAGATGTTGATTTTATTATATATGACAATAATATAAGCTGGTGTACAATTTCTTGTTTACTTTTCCAGTATTAACTTTGTACTAAATATACCCATGATCATTGGTAAATTTAATTATTTTTCTGATATTTAGTGTTGATACAAGTACTTGAGTGTATGTACCATCTATTTTTTGGGGGAGGGATTTTATTAATACATCAACCTGTATAAAAGAACTATTTCTATGATTGACTGAAACAGTTGCACTTAAGGATTTTTTTCACTTGATTTGTTTCATTATATAAGACTTAATTAGAACTCGGCTCTTTAGTCTTTACTTCTAAGCCATTATCCATTACACCACCTGTATATCCAAGTTTACAGCACCTGGTATTCCCCCAGTTGGACTTATTTAGATACTGATCAGGCTTGACGTTGCTTAATTCTGGTGATCATATAAGAATCTGTGTGATATGGCTCTATGATATTAATGAAAAGGAAAACATTAAATTCAAAAATATTCGTTTTACCTTTCATTGATTCATTTTTTGGATATCCTAAAAACTTAAGCAACACATTTGGTTCACAGTAATTTTATTTTGGAAATCTTGCTTTCAAAGCAGAATCTGCCATCGGGTAATAAATACATTGTGGAACTTATCAAGGTAAATGTGGATTTTTAACATGTCTTAATCTGTCTGGCTTAGGATATTCATGCATTGATCACATTGGTTTCATTTGCAGAAAACAAATGAAAAGTTATTATTTTCTAATACAAGGCTTTAGGTTAAAAGGTTTATTTAAACTTCTTCCTATCACCAAATTGATAACTTGATTTCTTGCATCTATCTTTTCAACATCGTTATTCTAGAGATAATAAAGTTTCATGCCAAGTAAAGTAATAATGCCTCTGGGATGCTGGGGTTGGAGAGAGGGAAACAGATTGAGAAATCTTTAGTGAGAAAAAGTGAGAATAAGGACAATAAAAGAACAGGGTCCAGGAAGACAGAAGATAGCAAATGGTTTTGCATTCAAATTTTTGGAATTGGTAGTTGAAGATTTTAAGAAGCAAGAAATCAGAAGTGTGTTTCACAGATGAGAAGTGTCATAAAAAAATATTAATAGTATAGAATTGATAGTAATATTTAACCATTTCAGTAGTAGAACGGTAAAATGTAGTTGCCAATCAAGTAGCATGCTTAAGTGCATGGAAACAAGGCACTAAGGAAACAAAGCACATTATGAAGTTATTTGTAGAAAAGATAAAGGAGATCCATATTATGTTGGTGAGAAAGTGACTGCAGTCAAGATACCATATCAGAATAAATTGTACTACAGGCCCTTCTTTGAGTTCTGTTAAGAATCTAAGAAAATACAACAGAAGCACCAGAGCAGATGTTGCAGTCTCTTGATATTCAATTTTCTCAAAACTCCACAAACCTGTCAGTGGTAAAAATTTCACCAGAAAATGCAAAGAGAATGCAGATGATCAAAAAGTGGCGCTGTCACATTCCATCCAAGTGTTTCCAAAAGAAAACAATTTTCTTCAGTGTCTGAAAATGTTAATTAATATTTTCTTTCTGTCACAATATTATTATGCAACTTGTTATTTCAGTAAAGAGAAACATTTCTTCAAAAGAAAAGCTTTACTGAAAATATTTGCTGGCTATTGGTTTTACATTTTCTAATGTGACTCATTGTAAAAACGCTGTCTCTCAAAATAAGCAAATTCCTTTTTTTCTTACTTTTTATAATCAGTTATTGTGTAGAATGAATACTGAATTATCAGGATTAGTCCCATCTGATGTGGATTATAAAATTTCTTTTCATCAAAGTAATATATTTTAAGTCATGAATTAAATCAGCTCCTGCTGATTATTATTTTTATGATGTCTGAATTGATCTAAATGAGACAAGAAGTGAAGTGTCATATGTTACATGCTTGGGTGATCATGTCTCAAAAGAGACATGACTGACTGGAAAGAAAATTTTTCCACAGTAGCTTGCCATTACTTTTTGCGGTAGACTGGTTTCTGACCAAGGTTATAGAACTCAGTCTATTCTGCTGTTGAGTCCATAATGGGAGGGAAAAGATACGAATTAATTCCTTTTTTCAAAGATATTTGTGCATAAGTGAATTAAATGAATTCAACTGGAATTCAAACTCAGATTTCTTATTCTGAGTTGATATCCATTATACCGCAACTCACAACCCAAAGAAAGTTATATTTACCCTTCTCTCCCACTTGAGAGAGATGTGACACAAGGTTTTTTTTAATGTGGGGAACCTGAGCGCGCATGCCCAGGTCATGGTCAAACATTACCTATCCACCGCAGTGGATAGGTTCAAAACCGGTCTAAACTGGTCTTATTCGGTCTTAATTTGGTCATTTTGTTCCCCAGCCCAAAGGCCGGAGCCCAGTTTGCATGTTTAAATTTCCAGCATAAGTGAAAACAGTCCCTCTTTATAAATGGTTCACTAAAAATGTTGACCGATTCACCAAGTTTACAGCCATATGATCACAATAGTTAATCAACATTGACCCAGCTCTGTACTTATATGGGTTACTACTTGGGAATATCCGATGCTGTAAGCTTGGATGTGCAAGTGATGTAATGGATAACAGCTTAGAATTGAAAATCAGAGAGCCGAGTTCCAATTCTGTTCAGTTTCTTTATAGTCACTTATGCATAAATACTTTTGGGAAAGGCATGAATCCACCTCTTCCCCCTAGAGTTAGTAGAACTTTTGACAGTAAATCATTATCTCCCTGACAAAAACAAATTCTTACAATCTAAAAATATTTTCTTGCTTTAAATAACCTGCAAAAGGTTAATAAGCAATAAAAAACAAATTAATCAAAAACTCTAACTTGGAATCAATTCCTGCCAATATCAATTATTAAGTTATAAGTTTTCTAACGTACTAATTTTTACAAAAAACAAATTCTTACAATCTAAAAATAATTTCCAGTTTTTAAATAGCAAAAAGTTGATAAACTACAAAAAAATAATGAAAACTGGTGGACAAGACCCTGAATTGTTTTGTCTTCATTTCTTTCAAATCTCAGTCTTCTTGTAAACACTATAAATTGTATTCTTTGAATTTTATTAACAAGCTTGATAGCATTTGACAAGAAAAAGATTTATCTTTGCTTATGATCCAAGTTGAAGTAATTTAAGACATGGGTTCATTACCATGTTTGTATTACATGAACAACCATTTCATTCAAGATATTTCTGGTGTAAGGAAAAAAGATAACTGCAAAGCTGTCAAACTTTTCAATATTTTTTGGATTTGACAATTTTATCTGAATGCAAAAGAAAAGTTTCAAGTTCATGATTGCCATTAGAAAATATGGTAGTGCATAGCTGCTATAATTTGTTTGAGTTTCTGAGATAAGAAGTTATCATTATTATTGTCCTCATCTTTGTTGTCATTATCACCTGATTGCCTTCTGAATGTAAATAATGACTCATCATCCCAGAAATTCATACAGACTAATATCCTCATCTTTGTTGGTACTACAACCTGATTGCCTTCTGTCTGAATTTCCGGAATGAGGAGTTATCTTTATTTACATTCAGCCTTGGTATCATCATCTTTGTTTTTACTATCACATTTCAGTAGTTTTACCCTCCAGCCTTTAGGTGATATCCCTAGACAGGGACAGTAGAATGGGAAAAATCAACCCCTGTAGATTTAATAAAGAATACAGTTCAAAATTACAGAAGGTTATCCAAAAAAAACATGAAGTCAGACTGTTATCCTCATTTTCACTTTTGTTGTCACTATGGAAGAATGCTCAAGAGCACAGTGGCTAAAATACTGATAATGCCAACAAAAATGATGACATTAGTCCAAATATCAATAGTACTATTTAGATCTTTCTTGTAATGATTGTTTAAAATCCACAATTCCATAAAACATTGATACTTACCTTTCATAGAATCAGTCAGATCTTAGCTCATCAGTGATATGAGCAAAAATATTCTCTTGTCTTTTTGAATGCTGTACAGAAGAATTGTCAATTCCTGAGACCTAAAGGTAAAAAAACGATTTACTTTGATTGCAATCTCTACTTAAAGAAAATGAAACCTTTTTTTTTTTTTTTTTTTCCTAAGGAGTTTAGAAATCGACAACAACTTGATTCTAATCAAATTGCAAAGTTTCTAGTCAGGATTCATTATATTTTATTCTTTTTGTTGCACTCTTCATCATCTGCTCTTAGATTCATTATATAATGTTAGCATCTACACTCTCCTTTCATTACTTGTTATTTAATCAAATGCTTTTCACATAAAAAGCTTTGTGGTAAAAAATTTGCATTTTAAACCATGAAGTTAATTGTTGAATGTAGAGTACTCACACTGTTTTGTTATCTGCCGCTTATTCTGTTCAGATGAAGGCTCACATATGTAAACGATTGGTAATTGAGTAGCATTGAGTAGCATTGAGTAATTGATTTGCTGAGTCAGTTTGGGATCATGATTTACAAATAGCGCTTAGTTACAATTTGAGTGACCAGAAAATGGTTTGTTACTTTATACAGTAAGGTTTGCTTTGTACAAGGTCTGAGGACACTTGGGGTGGAGGGTTATGCTAGGTCCCAGCTTCTACAGATAGGAGGGGAAGATACAATTAATCCTAGTCTTGAACTGGGTAAGATTGTAGTGATTAAGGAATTGTCCACAAAGTAGTGGTTTTTGGGAAGAAACTGTTCGAACTTACTCCTCCCTGATGGAAGACTGAAGTAATGTAGGTTGCTTGCTACAATGTAAGTGTCATGGTGGGTCCTAGCCGTGAATGTTAAAACTGGCAGAACTAAGATAAACGCAATGCAATAAACAAGTGATTCCTGTTTGTTTTGAGAACGGATTGTTGTGATTAATTCTGTCTGGGTATTGTTTTGTACATATATATCCCTTCCTCCTTTTTGTGTGTGTATAATTTTTTGTTGTTTTATGTCTCTGCAATTTAATTTTTTATTTTGTATTGTGTTATATGTGTGATTTGATGTATCTATTCTCAATTTATTTCTGGTTTAAAAATCCCACTGTTAGACACTATTTTTTTTTTTTTTTAACTATTCTGAATGAAATTAACATTTATTAATAAACGGTCTGAACTAGGAATTTGTAAAAAAAAAAAAAAAAATTACTTACATTGCTGAAATAAATTCTAGATTTATAATTGTTTAATTATGTGTTGAGTTTCCTCCCTCCCTCTTCCTCTCTCTTTCTCTCTCTCTCTCTCTATATATATATATATATACATACATACACACACACACACTGTCTACTAACGAAAGAGGTTATATCTCGAACTGTAGTGGCTCTTCAACATATATATATATATACAACTAAAGGCAAATATGTTGGATGACTTCTTTTCCTATCTCAATTAATATAAAAAAATGAATACAAATCTCAAGCTTTTAAGCTACTGTAAGATCATTTTCAATTAGTGAAATGTAAATTAACAGTTTTGGAAATATTTGTTATATGAATCTCATTGTTGTTAATTTTTCAAAGATGGCACCTCTTGATTACATTAGATGAGATGATTCCAATGCACAGCATCTTTGGAAATTACCTGAAAATCACACACACCTTGTCAGTGAAATTGTGTAGACAAAACTGTTCAGAAGCCATTGATAGTTGTGCGAGCACAAAATCACAAGTCATCATAACCAAGAGTTTGAGCATGCTGGCCTTGCTAAAAGAAATTTGATCACTCCAGATTAAGTGTTTTCTTCTAGAAACTCATCTTCAGTCTTTTCGTAAAGTCAACTGCAATTCTATATTTCTGTCTCTACTTGAACTCTGAAATTTTATTTACTAATTAAATCTTGACCTTTTCCAGTCTAGGATTAGCTGTTGTCTTTTCTGCATAGTCCCAAGAACTTCACTTCTTGCTGTTTCTTATGCTGATACAAGTCTACACAGTAACCTTTACTAGCTTGAATGGCCCTTGGGCCTTGTATTGGCTGAGCATTAGTTTAAAAAAAAAAGTCATGTGTATTAATACATGACTTTTTTTTCTTTTTTCGCTGATAAAATTAGGTTTTGTAGCAAGTAAATGAATTAATTATTTTTACTATAGACATGCAAATTTTAAGTGTTACTGAATGAATAATAGTATTATATGTATAACACTTACTATATAGTAATATTACTTTATATTTTACTATAAAAATGTCTTAATAACTTCCCCTATTCACATGGCTAAATGGTTAGGACATCTGCTTTCTGACTGTGAGACCTGGTTTCAAATTTCACTATTGTTGAAATGTCAGTATGGTGACTTCTTGGTATCATCTGTTTAGAAAGGTGTTCCCAGCATGTTTTGGAAAATGCTTAAAAAACATATGAATTGATTTAAGCCTTGTGAGTGGAATCATCTCTATGAAATTGTTCAATAGTCAGAAGTGATATTGTGACTAAAGGTTTGAGTGTACTGGCATTGTTCAAACTTCTGATGACATCTCTCTCTCTCTCTCTCTCTCTCTTAGTAATTCTAACTAAGGTCTACTTAGCATAGCTACAGTATCAACAACAGTGAGGCTCTGTTGGTTTCAAACAAAAAGAAATGTGCCTGAGCAGGAGTCTGCAACCCCACTAGCAGACAGAATATATGGGTCGGAATATGACAAGATAAGATGTATGTATGTGAGTTTGCATATGTGCACAATGTTAGGATTATTTCTCCTTCTCATTATTTTCTCCCTATTTTTCCTTGTTTTTATTTTCCCTTTTTGGTTCTGAGTGTCAAAAATGATGAGAAAATGGCCTTTTTCAGGATTTTTTAATAGTAATTCATTTCCTTGAATATTTTGGGTTTTTTTTGGTTTTTTTATTAAGTTTAGGAAGTATAGGTATCTTCTTCTTCTTCTCTGTGCCCTGTCCCTTCAGGACGTAGGCGATCATGGATCTCCATGTCTCCCTATCCCTTGTGGCTCTTAGTACGTTTGCTCCTGTTGCTCCTGGCAACCCCCGTTCCGTCATCCACCTGATCAGACCCTGCAAATATGTTATCCGCTGCCTTCCTCGGTCTCTCCTTCCTTCTATCTGACCAGTCAGTATCAGGTTCTCCAGGCTCTCCTTCCTCATTGCATGTCCCAGGAACTTCAGTTGTCTCTTCCTGATGCTCAGCATCAATTTCCTTTTTGTTGACATTCTTTCTAACACTTCGTCGTTGCTTGTATGCTCAGTCCATGATATCCGTAGCATCCTTCTGTAGAACCACATTTCGACCACTTCCAGTTTTGTCCTCATTTTCGATGATATTGTCCAGCATTCACAGCCGTATTGAAGAACTGACATCCCGTAGCAGTCTAGCACTCTTTTCTTCGTTTCTATTGAGATATTCATTCATTTATTTATTTCTTGTTTGAATAATTTAACTTTTTTCATTTATGCTTAAATGGCAAAGCAAATACTTGTTTATGTTTTCATTTTTTTTCTTTTTTAATACTTAAAATTTCCGTTCACTTAAATCAATTACATGGCAAATTTATTTTGACATTTAACCAGTTCTAGCCAATTTTTTTTTAAAGTACTGACATATAAACTAATCAACTATCAATAAACATACGCAAATATATGTAAGTAATGGTTACTAATGGAAGTATATTCCACAGATATTGTTATAATGAAACACATCTATTCCTCAGATAATGGACTCTCCTTCCTATATTAATAAGAGTTAATGAGAAGTTCTTAGGAGTTCTTTAGAGTTCAGTAGAACTACTAGGCAATTGATATTAGTCGGCAGTTAGCCGTATAGTAAGGAGTCAGCTTTCAGTAGAAGATTACCAAGTTCCTAACATTTTGGGTACGTTAAGTCAATTAGCAACTGACATAGCATGATTATAACCTTCAGGGCGAAAACTACTCCACAACAGATATTTACTTTAAAAAGTGCTCAATACAAAAGTAAAGCACAATATATGGTAATTATTATTATTATTATAATAGCATGCTGAAACTCAATAGCTATAAAATTTTGGTGTTAAAACATCATCAGGTAGAAAAATGTTCAAAAACACTTCCTAACTAATAATCGATTTAGCAAAAAAAATAACACTGAAATTTAATAAAAATACACTGAAACTTATAGTTGCACTAATAATCTCAAAATGGTAATAAAAAAAAACGTAATGATTAAATTCTAAAACAACATTGTAATAATAATTATAACGAATGTACCATAAATATTAACAATAACACAAGTTCCTGCAACTGTCATAACCCTAATTTATGTCCAATGCAAAATAAATGCCTTATAGATTCCATTGTCTACCAAGTTACTGTCAGTACTAATGAGAATCCTAATATTACCGAACATTATAGTGGATGTCCTAGTTTTACCAGCATAACTATTTCTACTTCTCTCTTTAAATATTACTGGCAATTTGGAGTAGATAGACTAAACTATTGCCCGGTTCACACTCCACCCACGTTTATTGAATGGGTGAAGAGGCTCATCCCTTGTTTCCTGTTTAGGATGTGGTTTCCGGCTTTCTCTTTTCCAATCTTCTCACTTGATTTTTTTTTTTTTTTTTTTTTTCAATTGGAGTAGATAGATCTTTAATTGGAGTAGATAAACTAAACTATCGCCCGGTTCACACTCCACCTACGTTTATTGAACGGGTGAAGAGGCTAATCCCTTGTTTCCTGTTTAGGATGTGATTTCCGGCTTTCTCTTTTCCAATCTTTTACTCATTTCCATTCTTTTCCTCTTTTGTTTTTTGTTTTCAATTGGAGTAGTTAGACTAAATTATCGGCCGGTTCACACTCCACCCTCGTCTATTGAACAGGTGAAGAGGCTCATCCGTTTTTCCCTGTTTAGGATGTGGTTTCCAGTTTTCTCTTTTCCAATCTTTTACTCATTTCCATTCTTTTCCTCTTTTTTTTTTTTTTCAATTGGAGTAGATAGACTAAACTATCGCCCGGTTCACACTCCACCCACGTCTATTGAACGGGTGAAGAGGCTCATCCCTTGTTTCCTGTTTAGGATGTGGTTTCCGGCTTTCTCTTTTCCTATCTTTTCACTCTTACGTAGCCCCCCTGCACATCAGTGGCGTTACCGCCTTGCTCGGGGTGATATGATTAAAAAAAAAAATTGAAAGATGCAAAGAAAACTTTTACAGTTAAATCAGAAATAATAACTAAAGCTAGAACATATAAATCTTTACATGAAATGTATTTCCTTTACTTAAAAGAAGAAATCCCTATCATAAAATTTCCTAAAACTGACTTATTGAACCAACATAATGAAATAATTAATTTCTGCAACCCCAGAATCTACCATACACTTAAATATATCTGAAATTATTTAAAATTTATTTAATTATTTTCATTATTTGCTCATTTTATTGCTTAAAATATTTAGCTTATTGAACTGGCAATTTTTTTAAAAACTATTATTATTTTATTTGTAAAATTACCCTTATAATTTGAAAACAAATTAGCTTATTGAACTGGTAATTTTTTTAAAACTACTATTATTATTTTATTTGTAAAAATACCCGTATAATTTGAAACAAAATTAGCATATTGAACCAGTAATTTTTTTAAAACTACTATTATTATTTTATTTGTGAAAATACCTGTATAATTTGAAAAAAAAATTTGCTTACTGGTAATTTTTTTAAAACTACTATCATTTTATTTGTAAAAATACCCTTATAATTTGAAAAAAAAATTAGCTTATTGAACTGGTAATTTTTTAATTACTATTATTTTATTTGTACTTATAAACAAATCCCCTTAAGTATATATTTTAATATTTCATTTTATTTTTATCATTATTCTTATCTTTCTGTTGATTTTGACTTTTTTCTTATATTTACTATTCTTTTATTTTTTCCTATGTTCGAATTCGTGTGACACGATAACTAGATATATATGTATTTTATTATAATAGATTAAAATAGAAAATAGATTAGAATAGAAAATAGTTTAGAAAACATATCTAACAAAAGTGAAAAAGAAGAGGAAAAAAAAATAAACGCTTTTTCTTTTTGAGGAAAATTGACTCAG
Source organism: Ascarosepion bandense (assembly GCA_037127315.1). Classification (NCBI taxonomy): domain Eukaryota; kingdom Metazoa; phylum Mollusca; class Cephalopoda; order Sepiida; family Sepiidae; genus Ascarosepion; species Ascarosepion bandense. The sequence continues at coordinate 4,251,309 of JBBBDQ010000714.1, forward strand.
TGATAAAGTTCAGCGAGTACGTTTTCGATGATCCGGTCAAAGGCTGTTCTTACTGTATCTTGACCTCACATTAAGCCTTTTCAGGCTGAAGCCTTATTAAGATAAACAAAAAAAAGATAACTGAAATTTCAGACTTACAGTCGCCGGTGTTTGTCACCGGTGGTCTAACCCGGTCAAAGGTTGACCTTGCTGTATCTTGACCTCACATTAAGCCTTTTCCGGTGGAAGCCTTATTAAGATAAACAAAAAAGAGATAACTGAAAATTCAGACTTACAGTCGCCGGTGTTTGTCACCGGTGGTCTAGAGCATTTCCGGATTTCCTTGTTTCCGGTCGATTTTAGATAAATTCAGGTGTTTTTTCCGAGTTGAGCAGTTAAGTTAAAGATGAGAGAAGTGAAAGGAGTCAGCCGGGTGCGAACTTGAAGTAAGGGTCTCCGTTCGTCTTGGTTCGTTCAGTTTGGGTTTGTTGATCTCCATTAATTAGAGTTAGAGCTGTATGTCACATTCGCCTGCCCCAACAGACAAGGCTAACTCTAAACGAATAAAGCTTCCTTTTCAACTCATCCAAATTTTGGAAGTTCGTTCCTTGCAGTCAATCTTGTACCCCCAGCTGTCCGTCCGACGGTTTCTACAAAAATCCGGCAACATCACAGCGTGGAGAACGGCCGCCTGGAGAAATTGTTAGGACGGACCGTTGGGGTATTACAATTTGTCTTTCCCTTTTATTCTCTTCTCTCTCATCTTTTTTCTTTCTTAATTTTTCTTTTTTATTTACTTTTTTTTACTTCATCTTTTTCTTCTTCCAGCTTAAAATTTATGACATGTCTGTCTTTATGTGGCAAAACATTTGCTATACTTCTGTCTAGTGGATTGTACACACACAATTCTTTGAGGTGTTATAACCTCCCATCCCACTTAATTCATCTCATTTGGTGACCTTGTTTATATTTATTTCTTCAATTATTTTTTTTTTTAAATTTCCTTATCAATATATTACAAAATAACCACATTTTACTGCCTGATGATAGTGTTTTAACACCAAAACTTTATAGCTATTGAGTTGCAGTATGCTGTTATTGTTATAATAATAATTATCATATATATATATATATATATATATATATATATATATATAATCACAATAGCTTATACTAGTGAAAAAGAAGGCTGTGAAACATTTTATCCATGTTTTTTATCAGGTAAAACTTATTGTATTATTTAAGAAAAACTTAAAATGAAATTAAGAATTGTAGTTTTTTTTTTGTTTTTTTTTGTCTAGACATTTTTAACAGAAGAATGAAAATATAAATGAATATGAACCAAAAGTTATATTGTTAACTGCTATGTTATCCCACATTATACTAGGTTCTACAGATAAGTTGTGTATAAGATATGCTTAGAACTAAGTTCAGCTGAATGGAAAAAATAAAAAATTTAAAAAAATTTTTCATAACTCCTGATGATGTCTGAGTGTCCTCTCAAAAAGAATTCTGAAAAACATTTTCTCAATATATATTTCTTGTCAAACAATTTTTTTTTTTTTTTTTTTTTGTAAATTCTACCATTTTCTTAGCATGTACACTTCCTGATTTCATTCAATCTCTTACCAAAGTTTGTCTTTCCACCTCTGGCCTGTGATACCTTGCTTTCATTCACTGTATGAAAAGGCATTCAGTTTGCAAAATGAATTGCATAACATCAAGATTTTCTTTTCTTTGGAAGCCATTGCAGCAACATGTTTGTTCTCGGGCAAAATTGCCTCTACCTTTATTAGAAAAACGCTTACAAATCTTTTTTTGATTTTTTATTTTTTTTTGAAGCTCTCATTTTACACAACTCAATGAAATAACATCTCTAATGATATTAAGATGGGCTGTGAGAAAGAATGTTTGTTCTTTTAGGAAATAATATATTTTTTATTTATTTTTTAAGCATAAATTTATATACAACTTTGGAACAACATCTGTATTCATTTTAAAGTTTCAAATAAACATGCTCCAAACCATGTAAATACTCGCTCTCTCTCTCTCTCTCTCTCTCTCTCTCTCTCTCTCTCTCTCCATATATATATATATGGTGTGTGTGTAATTTTCTGTATTTTGCCAAGAAGTGTGGTCTATGTCAAGATAGTGCATTTGCTGGGCAGAAATAATGTGAACAGATGTTATGCTGATTAGTTAAAGCAGGTATTAAGTTTACCATTACCATGCATTATTTTTATTTCTATTGCCCACACAGTTTATATATATATGCCTTTACATATAAAGAACAGATTTGGAGGAATGATGTATAACAAAAAGTAAAAATTTTGAGATGACGTGTTTTGTCCCTTAGGACTTCATCAGACTAGGTTTGTTTACATTGATTTGAAAAGATAGACGCTGGGAAATTTTAAAGGGTTTCGGGTATAGAATCATAACAATTTCATTTAGATTTTTTTTTTCTTTCTGCTTTCATCTTCATTATATATATATATATATATATATATATATATATATATATATATAGTGTATTGAGGCAGCAAATAATTTTCTGAACATATACTGTTAAATATAAGAGACAATGAATGTCTACTATGTTTAATCATGAGCTGTTCTAAACATCGTATTTTGACTTGAATTTCAGTTGAAAATAAAGACAAAAATTAGAACCAAATTAATAAAAAATTATCCAAATGTTGGAGAATTTTTGTCTTTATTTTCAACTGAAATTAAAGCCAAAATACAATGTTTAGAACGACTCATGATTAAACATAATAGACATTCATTGTCTCTTATATTTAACAGTATATGTTTAGAGATATATATATATATATATATATATATATATACTCCACAAGATATTCCACAATTTCATGGGTAATACGTATCTCACAGCTAAAAAAAAATCTGCTGTATACTTGTATCATTTGGGTCTGACGAGCAGCAAATTTTTTTTTGCTGTGAAATACGTATTACCCATGAAATTGTAGAATATCTAGTATTTTTTCTAGATTATATTACTCTGTTACTCTTTTGAGTTTGTCTCTATTGGAATTTACCTGACTTAAATACGAAATATTCTACGTTATATATATATATATATATATATATATATATATACACACATTCCATCCTTGAAGTATTCAGTCAGGTAAGTGCTATATGTGATACATGCTTGGGTGATCATGTCTCGAGAGAGAGACATGACTGGCTGGGTAGAAGATTATCTCACAGTTGGTTGCCATTATTTTCTGTGGTAGATTGGTTACCTGCCAAGGCTATAGAATCCAATCTGTTCTGTCATTTAACCCATAGCTAGAGGAAAGAGATGGATTAATACCTTCACCAAAGGGTATTTAAGTGTAAATGAATGCAAGGAATTCAACTGGAATTCGAACTCAGTTCCCTGATTTCTAGTTCTGAGCTAATATCGACTGCACCACAACGCATAGTGAAATATTGCTTAAGGCTAATTGGGAAATGTGTTTATTGCTTTTTATTTAATTATTTGCTTCATCTTAGCTTTTATCAGATATTTTTACTTTTCTTCTATTTTTTATTTTTATCAATGCCATATTTATTCAGGATGTAGATACCTTTTCTTTATTATCTCTGAATTGATATGGGTTTTTGTGAAAGTGCTTTCCTGTTGGCTTATCTACAACTAGCAGTATAGCCCGGCGTTGCTCAGGTGTAATGAAAGCTTTAAAACTAATCCATGGTCATGGAGCTCAGACTCTTTGGACATTGGCACGAAAGACTAAAAAGAAAAATGAATGGATGTAAGTCAAATTTTAATTTTCTGCTATCAATATTAAATAAGTTTTTTTCATTCGTAAACTGAATTTTGAAGGCTAAATAAGTCCTCTGAGTAAATGGTATCATGGCTGAGACTAAGAACTACAATTACACCTACTTAATCAAACCCAAAGCAAAAACTAAAATAAAAGGGCTGAAAAAATAGACATACAGGCAGATAAACAGACACACACACACACAAACATCTTGCCTTTTATATATATATATATATATATATATATATATATATATATATAAAATCAATTTTCTGCACTATTGTAAGAACTGCAACCTAGAAACTTTTGAATATCATTTCTTCTCTGTCTATGAGAGTATCAAATTTGATTAAAATCGGACCACTCCTTCTATAACCCGATTTTTTTCGATTATCGATTTTCGATATTTATTGGAGGTACCTCGATACAAAACCTAGCTAAGAACACTTGCAGACGCTTATAGTACAACTGTGTAAATTTTCAAGAAAATCGGTTCAGCCGTTTTGGAGTCTATAAGTAACGGAGACACAGACACAAAATTCCATTTATAAATAAGTTTACATTTACATAGATTAGATTTGGACATAATTTATGGTAAACCAAATTAATGGATAATGTACATATTTCTAATGAGGCTTATATTTATAATGGATTAGTAATTTAGAAAGTGGTATAAATCTATATATCCTATCCCTGTGTTTTGTCTGAGTTTTTAAAAATTTAGATTTTCATTTTTACTTCTAATTTTTTTTTTTTTTTTTTTTTTTTTTTTCAAAATGCCATGTTGCTTTCCTATTTTCATGTTTTGGAATTCAGTGTATTCCTTTTCTTATATTGGTTGCCATCCAAGCTTACAGAATACAGGCAACTCTGTTATTTAACCTTAACTTGGAGAAGAGACAAATTAATTTCTTCTCTATAGGCACCTCAAGGAGGTGTAATGGTTAGTGAGCTTGTCTTGCCAGAATCATTGCAATTGAATAGTGAGTTTGATCCTCACTGGGTGTCCCATACTTTTTGCCTTGTGCCACATCTAAGCTGCAATTAGAAAATCACCATTTGTTCTTTAATGATATTTTTATGGAAGTAAACAACTGACTAGCCCAGAATTTGAACCCAACTCACTGATTTCAGTTTGTGCATGGATATCTTATCCACAGCAAAAGCTTTAAGCCAATTACCTAAAAAGATTCTTCACCTTTATTTTAATAAAAAGTTAATGTTCATCACTTTGCTTTTATCAATAGCATCTGTGAACCTTGAGAGTTGAGAAATAAGTTGTTACATTTTAGTAGGTACCATGTGAGAGAAGATATATGACTTCAAACAAACTGGAAGCTGAAAAAAGGCCATGCAAAACTATAGGGCCAATGAAAGATCTGAGATTATAAAATGATAAAATCATGAAAATATGCAAATTTCTAAGTTGGATCTGTTCTATATTATTAACATGAATGTAAGGGGCCTTCACAAGTTAAAAATGTGCTTGCATTTTTGTACTAACATCAGGGTGAACATGTCTGCTAAAACAAACATGAAGGTTGTGACTTTGAAAGGGAAAGTATCATAATGAGATATAGCTAGGCGGCTGGGAATTTTCAGAAACAGGGTTCTTTTATCTTCAAAGAAAAGTGGAATACTACAAGCTTCAAACTTTTCATAGAATATTAATAATAGAATGATATCTGAAGCAAGAACTTTGTGGTCTCGTTTTTGTCTTGAAAGGTCTGTTGTTCAGTTACCAATCAGGATCAATGGTTGTTTGTTACAATTAAATAAAGGAAAAGTGAAATCAATATATTCAAGGGGGGAGATGTAGACAGAAAGAATACTTATATATACTGGTGTATGAAAGCTTTGGGACAATTACTCGTTTTTATGAATAATGTTTAGTCCAATGCTTTTATCACTAGTGTCTGTGGACACTAGTGATAAAGGATTGGAAAATAAGTTGTCAATTTAGTAGGTATGACCTGAGCAGGTGGATGACAGTACTGGGTTTGTGTGGTATAACAGGAGAAAACATACTAAGAGCCAACAGGGATAGGGAGATGTGAAAAGTCATGATTGCCTAGGTCCTGAAGGGACAGGGCACATAGAAGAAAAAGACATGTAACAGGATAAACTACTTTAAGCTGTTTGAGGCTGAAAAAAACATGCAAAACCTGTTGGGCTAATGAAAGCTGTAAGATAATAAAATCATGATAACATAAAAATTAGTCAGAATCGTTCTATTAAATTAATATGAGTGCAAATTTCTGCTGAAAAAAGACGAAGGCTTTGGCTTTGAAAAAGATGGCACAACAAGAGATAGCTAGGTAGCTGTGAATTTTCAGAAACTTCAAACATTCGAAAATATGTTTTCTGTTATTGGAAATGGTTTAAAGCGTAAAGAAAACTGGAACATGATAAAAGTTAAATGATACATGAAAGAAACATTGCAAGACTTTTGGTAGGCAATCAAAAATTAACTACCAGGAAAGTGAGATGTGAATCTAATTTCAACAGTGAAGCTTCAGGTGATACAACATGCAGATTAATATGAAAAATTAACTTGAACAGGTGCATAGCAACAAAAAAATTCATGAACAAAAACCATTAGAATAGAAAACTTACGTGAACATCTCAAAAAGGATAATCGATAGTGACAAAATGTAATTTTTAGTGATGACAAAATAGTCAAATTCTGATGTAAAAAGGTATGAAAGAAAACCATTTGGAGGCAAAACATTGAAAGTTTCATCATAAAAATGGTAAAATTTGCAGATGAACATGTAATATCATAGTGTTGCACTAAAAGTGATGTTAGAAGAAAATTGGTAAAAGTTGATGAAAACGAAAATTTCTGTGGTCTGATTCTTTAACAGATTACCAAGATGGAGAATTATTTCAGCATCACAAAAAGATTTCTTGTGGATGATGTTCAATTTTTGGAAGATTTGCCAGCACAAAGTCCTGATCTCAGTGTCATGGAACCATTGTGAAAAACAAGGGCTTTAGTGAAAATCATAGAATCTGTAAGATATTTGCAATTACTGTCAAGAAGAATGGGGAAAAATAGCCAAAAAGAAAATATGAACCTTGTTTTATTCAATGCCACATAGAATTATGCAACTATTTGATCTGGAAGCAGCAACAGGCTTACAGCCAAATCATATTGAAGCACTGCTTTTGTCTGATCACTAAAATTAAGCAATGTCTAGACTAGTCAGTATCTAGATGGGTGATTGCTTGTAAATACCAGGCTCTGTAAACTTTTATGTGCAGATAGGGAAATGAATAATAGCTTGTAATCTGAAATCAGAGAGCTGAGTTTGATTAAATATAACCACCACTTACTTGACTATTTGCTTTTCTCACACTTCCTGGTTGTGGAACTCCCTTCCATTTATTTGCTTCCCCATAGCTTCCCTTTTAGCTACAATCTCCAAAAATTTAAATACAACGTTAATTTCCTTCTTCTATCTTGAATCCCATTGATCTTTTATTCTTTCTTCACTATCTCCTCTACCTATATATAATGTGATGAACTCAGAACATAAAACTTAATTTGTATGTAAATATTATATAATTTCCTGATGAAGGCTGGGGAACACAATGGCTAAGCAAGAAAGAAGAGGTCAATAGTCTAAATAATGATAGCTTCTCATTCAAGAAATTCTCCACTACTTGAAAATCTTTTAGATGTTTGACCAGAGACAGTGTAATTGTAATGACTGCACTGCATCTCCTGGGCATCAATTGTACATAATCTTGTTATTTGAGGTAAAGAATATGCAGAGTACATCCCTGTACAGATGGGTTATCTTACTTCTAATAAAGGGGTCATCTATGTCACCCTTTCTTGACTCTCTTTCTTATTCTTTCACATTCAGTAAATAAACCCTTGTGTCTAAGTGATTTTATTTGTTTACTTGGGGATAAAATGATTAAAAAAAGCAAAATAATATAGTTGTACTCAAGAGATAATTGTGCCAAAATGTTGAGCCTTCTCCTTGTACTTTTTGGGTTCTATTAATGAGAGAATCTTTCAGAAAGATCAATTTAAATTTCTTTCTTTTGGAGGCATGATTTTTTTGTAATTGTGATGCAAAAATAAATTACTCATCAAGTGGATTTTGATTATTTGTGTACTAATCCAAATGTAAACAATAATGATAGTCACATTGCAGAAATTCAGACCAATAACAAAATTAATTTGCAATTTTTTTTATTTGAACAAAGTCCAAGTCAATTTGATCATTTTAGATTAATAGTGATCAACTGAAAAAAATTACTTGGAAATAACTGACATTATACAACATGGAAAAATTGCTAACATTCTTAAAATAATTCAGTTTTTTTTGTTTGTCACTTTGATGTAAGAGTCCTACTATTTTTACGTCGAGAATCTTCAGTGAAATTACTTTGATGTTAAGAAAAGCATCTCCTTTTTCAGTTGAAATTGTCCAGCAGAAAGCATTTATTTTTCCCTTATACCTGTTCATATTATTAGAAAAATATATGGTGATGCTTCAAAATGAATGCTTCCTATTTCCATGGAAATTATGACAAATACAGACAAGTTTTCAACTTTAAAACACAATTTTTCTATCTATAGTTATCACACACACCCACACAGTGCATGTATGTATGTGTGTGTGTACATACATATTTTAAGGAAGTGAAAGAACAGATTAAAAACCCACTGTTCATGCATTTATTTTATAAAAAGAGCTCAATACAGAGTAGAGCTTAATATTGTAATTTTGTTATTACAATGGTTTCTCATCACTGGCTATGTATTTTTGCCACTTACAAATAAGAACCTGTATACCAGGCTTGTAAAAATATGCACCAACAAAAACAAACCACATCTAACATTTCCCACCAATAAAACACATTATCCTCTCCTTAGCTGTGCTCAAATACACTGTTTAGTCTCTGTAAACATCTGGTAAGCATCAATTAATGTAATGCAATTTTTTTCTGCATGGTGAAAATCACTGATGTACATCTATTTTTTATGTGACTTTGTCACAGGTCATTTTGCCAAATTGCTATCTGTAAGAAGGCATAATTTTGGGTTATTAGCAAGTTGGTTCAATTCCTACTGCCATCATCTTTCTCTGATTTTGTGGTTCAATATAGTTGAAGGCATCAGTTTCTGAGCAACTTGAAAAATAAATGAAATAAATTGCATATGTGCATATAGTAATTCTTTTATCATGGGATTTGCAACTAGCTAATATACTAATTGTTCATAGGTTAAAATATTTTACTTTTCACAAGATAAGAGTTAATTATGAGATGATGCCTTTTAAATACAGGTTCTGTTCTGGTTACTTAAAGCAGACTGTATTCTTTTATGTAAATGAACTGTCTAGCTGCTTGAATAGGTGTTTTAAATAGCTGCTGTTAATGATTCATAACAAGCAGATCTCCTTCAGCAGCGAGAACACTTTGTCAATATTAGTAGTTAGGAATCATGATAAACCTTACACAGTATATATTTGGTGAATGCTTAATTTCAGTCAATATTTGTCATTCTCTAACTTAAGTCATATCGCTGTCTAGAAATGTTAAATAATATTTCCCTTCTCAGTCACTTCTATCATTTCATGTATAACAAAATATAAATTTTTTTTTTTTCCAATTGGAGCAGATAGACTAAACTATCACCCAATTCACACTCCACCCACATCTATTGAACGGGTAAAGAGGCTCATCCCTTGTTTCCTGTTTAGGATGTGGCTTCCGGCTTTCTCTTTTCCAATCTTTTCACTCTTACGTAGCCCCCTGCACATCAGTGGCGTTACCGCCTTGCTCGGGGTGATATGATTAAAAAAAAAAAAATTCCTGTTGAGTCCAGAATCAGGTGGAACAATTATGTTGTTTTTATTTAAATATTACTTTTTAAAAAATCTGTATTTTTTTTTTAAACTCTTAGTATTTGAAATATGGGTTCTTGAATAAAAATTAGTTCTTTTTTTGTTTAAAGCTGTCATGCTAATTCATAGCTTTTATAGTTGGTACATAAAGGTTAAAATCTAGCAAAAGACTCTCTATTTGAAATTTTTTGCAATCTTTCTCAGGAAGTATTACAAAGTTTTTAGGTGCTTCAACATCCATATAGTCAGATAATAACTGTCATTTTTAATTTCCATGTGCCCCAACTGCTGTTTAATTTCTATCTGCCTTTATTCCTATTTGCTTAATTTCCTTGTGCCTTTATTTCAATGTGTTTAATTTTCACATGCCTCTACTCTTATTTGTGTACCTTCCATGTGCTTCTATCTGCCATTTGTTTACTATCCTCATGCCTCCTCTCCCATGTGTTTAATTTCAATGTGCCTTCACTCCCACGTGTTTAATTTCAATGTGCCTTCACTCCCACGTGTTTAATTTCAATGTGCCTTCACTCCCACGTGTTTAATTTCAATGTGCCTTCACTCCCACGTGTTTAATTTCAATGTGCCTTCACTCCCACGTGTTTAATTTCAATGTGCCTTCACTCCCACGTGTTTAACTTCAATGTGCCTTCACTCCCACATGTTTAATTTCAATGTGCCTTCACTCCCACATGTTTAATTTTCATGTATCACTATTTCCACTTCTTTACTTTCCATATGATTCTGCTCTCATTTGTTTAATTTCCACATGTCTTCATGGCTGTTTGTCTAATTTTTATGTACCTCTAGTCCCATGCATTTAATTTTCTTGCATATCATCTCTTGTAGTATTTCTATCTACTTAATCCCTGCTTGTTTCAGCTGCCTGGAATTTGTATGAATGCATATACCAGACACAGCTTGGTTTTTGGTTAAAAAATGGCTTCAAAATGTTTCAGTATCAGAAACAACATTAATCTTTTGAAATTTGACCATATTTTCCTATGATTTGTTAGCTCTCCTTCCTTATACCAGTGAAGAAAATTCATATGTGTAAATGCTACCACTATCTGCATCTGGTACTGTTCTTTTGTCCTCAAGTAAACACTTATGGATCAGATAGAAGAAAAAGAATAATTATTATTATTATCTTAGGAAGGCCTCCTATTTCACGGCTCTCACCACACATCAGACTAAAATATGATATTAACAATGTATTTGTAAAAATATCCAACTTTTGTTTCATGATTATAATACTCTGCTAAATTTAATAATAAATTTTAACATTAAGTTTTCTTTGGAGTTAGTCTCCATTGAAATTTACCTTACCAAATATCAAAGATTCTACTTTATATATATATATATATATATATATATACAGTCATCCACATACAAGCCTGTTTCGCTGTATCACAGCTCATCAGTGTGGCTAGACACATCCACTTGCTTCTGGCTGGGATCGAAACTCGACCGATTTGGTGTCAGTCAGAGTCGCTACTCTCTAAGCCATAGGTGCTTGGAATCAGAGAAGGGAAATTTTAACATATTGTATATAAGCAGTGTATACACATGCCAGTCACCGAAAGAACTCAATTCATTTCTGAAGAGTCGCACATATAGCAGAAGTGGAAACAGTTTTTAAAATTTTTTCTCCAGAGAGCATAATATATTAGTCATCCACAGAGAGCATAATATATTAGTCATCCACACACACACACACACATATATATATGTGAAAAAATCACAAGATCGCCAAAACCTACCGCGGTTTCACACAACGGCTCGTCAGGGCCCTGACGAGCCGTTGTGTGAAACCGCGGTAGGTTTTGGCGATCTTGTGATTTTTTCACGTGTCTTTGCTCTACATTGCTTCCTCTTTGTTATTCCGCTTTGGTTAGTTCTGTATCGAGCACTTTTTCTTTCTTTGTGGTTGGTTCCGTTTGGGTTTTTTTTTCTTTACTACGGGATATTGTATGTATTGTATGTATTCCGCAGTTTTCTTTTTTTTTCCCCCCTCTTGTCCAACGCCTTATAGCAACGGACAATAACGGAGTTAGATTCTGTCTGTTATTTGTTGTCCTCAAAGTTTATTTTCGTATAATTTTAGGATTTAGATACTTACAGAGTCGGTCTTGTTATTATATATATATATATATATATATATATATATATAACACACACATACACACATTTAGGTTGTTCGATAACTAATGTTACAAAGTTTTTGTCTCTTTTTATTAAAGAAAACAATTTGTAAATATTTTACAATGCTTAAACAAAAACTAAATATCCATAAACTTATTTAATACACTATATATTTAATATGCCCTTCTTCTGCATCAGTAACTTGTTGAAAACACTTGGAGAATGATTCGCATGAAGCATGAATAATAACACCTTGGGGGATTTCTTCAAGAGTTTTGCCTTAAGAGACAGCAGCCCATACAATCACAGGGGCAAGTCCTAGTTTTCAAGGCTCACTGTCTCCAGTTTGAGACTAAATCCAGTGGTTCTGGCTGTTGAGTGTCGAAATTTTTCTCCTCACTGAACATGATTTGGGAGAATGCCTGCTTGAATATTCTCAAGGAAGACTTGGCCATAGAGCTTGCAGATAACAGCAATTTTTATATGTGTGTCTTTGTGAGGAGATCTCTTAAGACTTTTATGGAGATTGGTTAATATGGTTCTAATGGACACATTTCTCTCTTTTGCCATATTTATGAGAGGCCTCTTTTGAATTTCTTAGTTTCTCTCAGGTATATTTGACAAGCTCAAGGATGCCCTTGCCTGTTCTCCACATCCCAAGTCTCTTTGAATCTTTTGATGGTTCTGTAAACTTTCTGCTCATTTTTAATGATTTGGCAATATCTTTTGAAGCGTGCTTTGTTTTGTAAATTTCTAAAATGGTGGTTCTTTTCGTTTAATTTTTATCCATTTCCAAATCTAATGAAATCATAAAATATAGATTAGTTCTATTAAAAAAAAATCATATCAAATCCCCAAAATAATATATTTTTTAAATTAAATTAAATAGCATGCTCCTTTCTCCTTCCACTCCACTCTCATCAGTATTTTCATCCTTCTCTTACCCACTTCCTGACACTCCCTATAACCTGTCACTCCTTGTCATAACTTTCTTCCTATTATCTTGCTCCTTTCTAACTGGTTCATCTTTCTCTTCACTCTCCTTCTATCTAATCATTTTACTCTTATGTACCCCTCTGCACATCAGTGGCATTACCATCTTGCTTGGGGTGATACGATTAAAAAAAAAATAAATGTAACCCGTTGCAAAACAGTGGCAGTAAATTGCTTTGCTTGGGGTGATATGATTATTAAAAAAATTAAAATTAATCAGAATGTAATGATAAATATTGTACACCCTTTATATATATATATATATATATATATATATATATATATATTATGGAAATTAACGAAGATTAACAAAACTTGGTTATAAACAACCGACAATTTGAAATGATTTGTTTGAACATTATTTTTTATCGATACTCGTATTTAAGTAGATCTTCTGTTTTTAATTAAACAGTATTATATATTTATATCTACTGGCCTGATTATTTACGATAAATTTTTATTACTAAAATGTGTGTCATTCATCAGGATTTAAACCTATTTAATTAGAAACAGAATATCTACTTAAATACGAGTATCGATAAAAAATAATGTTCAAACAAATCATTTCATATATATATATATATATATATATATATATATATGCGAAGTTTTAATTGAATCAAGCAATGAGGAAGCCTTGTATTGATACCTGTCATGTCCACTATTTTATTTTCATTTTAATGTAATATTTAGCTTTACATTTACTAAAAGAATAACTTTCTTTTGACCCTTCACACTTTTTTTTTTTTTTATTTCAAAAATATGAAGTGATATACACATTCTATCATAATTTCTTTGTACATTTTTCTTGGAAGAAATGGCAGAAAGAATTACTCCTTTCCTTTTGATCCCAAGAGACATAAATGAAGAACACAAGATTTTGTCTTGTAATCATCATCTAATGCTGTTTGTTTGCATATTTTCAGTGCAAGAGAAAATGTTGTTTAGCATTAGATTAGCTTTGTGTAGAAGTTAGTATCTCTTAATTTCATTTCTTTCTTCTGTGTGCAAATCCATTTTAAAATGATTCAGAGATAACTTCAAAGTCAAACAAAACTTACAAGGACAATGTACAGAAATGAACTGAGCTCTTCTCTTATTAAGGAATATATGTAACTTGAAAGTTTTATATATATATTAGAAAAAATTTTGATATACTACTATTTCAATGGGTAATAGATATTTCCGTTACAAGTGTCTATTCTAACTATGGACATGTGAGTGTCTGTGAAAAACATTTTCTGTGGGTGGGTGGGGGGATATTTAAAAAATCAACTGTTGTACCACTTGGGTCTGGTGAGTCGCAATGACATCATTGTGCAGAGAAATATGTATTACTCATTGAAATTGTAGTATCTCAAAATTTTTTCTAAATTATATTACTCTGTTAAATTAAATAAATGAATTTAACAATGAGTTCTTTTGAGTTTGCCTCTATCGGAATTTACCTGGATAATATACCGAGTGTTCTATGTTATATATATTTAGTGTATCGAGGAAGCAGATAATTTTCTAAACATATACTGTTAAATATAAGAGACAATGAGTGTCTATTATGTTTAATCATGAGCCGTTCTAAACATCGTATTTTGGCTTTAATTTCAGGTTAGAACCAACTTAACAAAAAATTATCCAAATGTTGGAGAAATTTTGTTTTTATTTTACCTGAAATTAAAGCCAAAATACGATGTTTAGAATGGCTCATGATTAAACATAATAGACATTCATTGTCTCTTATATTTAACAGTATATGTTTAGAAAATAAATATATATTAGAAAGAGAGATAGACCAGATATAAATAAGTAAAATTGAAAATGCCTGATTCTTAATCTCAGAAAGAAACTTATTTGCAAATCCATTCTTAACTTTCTAATTAACTTTCAACTCTTCACTGTACCCCTCCAGTAAGTATTTGACTTCTGCTTTCCTCTAAGGGCTAGTTCAGGCTGAAAATAGAGTACTCCTGTCGTATTTGGTCTTAAGTTGCCCAGTCTCCTCTTTCAAGTCTCAATAAAGTTCAGAAGTGTTTCCATGTCCTTGAGGGTGATGAATTTGTTTCCACCCTACGACCTCTTTCTCACAGATGAAATATTACAAGCGTCTAGCTGCTTTATCACTATTTTCATAGAAAGTGTTTGGACAAACTACATTCCTCAGTTCTACCAGTCCTAATCATCATGGCTAACATTTTAGCAAATCATCATTTTCTTTATATACCATTAGTGAGGTGTAAGTTCTTTTAAGCAGCTTCTTCTTGTGAAACACTGTTTTGTAGAACTGACTCCCAAGAAAATGCTTTTCCAATCACTACAATCTTAATCAGTTCAAGTTGAGGGTTAACTGTTACCTTCCCCACATATCCCTATAAACTGTAACTCTTACTTTGTAACACACTAGCTTGAGTGGCTCTTTGGCCCTGTACAGGGTCAGTATTATTGTAAAAGATCAAAAAAAAAATTATCATTGTTCCCATAACCAATTAGAGACAACATGTTCTGTATCCATGAGTGTGACTAAGGGGAAGGCAGTCTGACTGAGTTTACCCCTATTCAAGCTCGTTTTGAATTGAGATTTTCATCTCCAAGACAAGTTGGTACTTAAGCCAAGAATGTGACACTGAAAATCACTGGAGAAGGATTAAACAAAAAAGTATATATCAAAAAAAAGTAAGGAAGAGGAAAGAGTCTACTAACTAGATGATGATTGTTGAAATTGCAGGAAAATGGGTTGTAAAAATAAGAGACCATCAAATGTATATTAAAAAACATCAGTTAGAAGGAAGCATATGTTGTTGATAAAGAAAACCCAGTGCTTACCAGAATAACATTAATGATTTCTCTGGACAAAAGGAACCAGAGGAAAGACATCTGTTTAGAATCAGCCACCCAGAAGAGAAGTACTGCCTATGGAGAGAGATGCCAGTCTGAAGTATTTGTTTTTTATAATTCATCCTGAGAAAAAAATTTATAACCAAATATTAATTTGGATTACGTTGAATGCAAGTGATAAGGAAAATTAAATTACTATTTTGAAGTGACCATGGACAAACAGGCTGTGTGATCTATTGATCGTAAAAATGCATAGGTGAAAAGATAAACTTTTTTCTTTTTTTAAGAAGTGGAAATAATTTTCTTTCCTTTTCTTTTGAGTGGTATGGTCAAGAGAGATCACAGCATGAGACAAAATTTAAAAAGTTTATATAATTACAGGAAGCAGGCTGAGGTTAGCTGCTGAGAAGGTGGAAGAAAGAAGAGAAAGATTATCATCACCTGTATGGAGAAATGGTATTAGATGAGATCTGAAGGAATTTAGATTTTTTAAAAAGAGGCAGATTGACTCCTCAGATCATCCAAAAGAGGCTGGACAACACTAACTTTGGAAAACCACTTGAGTAAAGATATTTTGAGAATATGGAATAATAGAAGGCGTAGAATTCCCCCAAACCCTGGCCAATTCCCACCCCTTTCAGATGTAGGACTGGAGATTTAAGAGAAGATGTACCTCCTGACCAAGAACTTGTGCTGGTGTAGAAGATAGACAAACTTAGCATAGATTAAAAGAACAGATTAGAAAATCCCAGAGGGTAGAATATCTTAGAAGAGAGAAAACCAAATTGGGAAAGGACCTTGTACAAGCCATGAAGACCAGAACTTAAAAATGTAAGTTACTACCAGCTCAAATTGCAAACTCTCAAAAGCAATCCCAATGTCATTTGATTTTAAGTGGGAAGGGTTAAAACCACTGTATACGAAAAGTCATATATCAACCAAATCATTGTTATATTTGTAACTTGTTCTTTATTTACTTATTTATTTTTTTAATCATATCACCCCAAGCAAGGCGAAAACGCCACTGATGCGCAGGGGGCTACGTAAGAGTGAAAAGATTGGAAAAGAGAAAAACCCAGAAACCACATCCTAAACAGGAAACAAGGGATGAGCCCCCTCACCCGTTCAACACACGTGGGTGGAGTGTGAACCGGGTGATAGTTTATCTACTCCAATTGAAAAAAAATAAAGTAAAATAAAATAAAAGAGTGAAAAGATTGGAAAAGAGAAAAAGAGAAAAACCGGAAACCACATCCTAAACAGGAAACAAGGGATGAGCCTCTTCACCCGTTCAATAGACGTGGGTGGAGTGTGAACCGGGCAATAGTTTAGTCTATCTACTCCAATTCCAAAGAATTTTATTTTTGTGTAACTCCCAGCAGTCAGACCAGTCTTCACTTCAAGTTTTCTTTATCAGTAATCTTCTCACCCTCTGAGATCAAATGGCAGAGGTGTGGGTGGTCGTGAACAGACAAATGCCAGCTAAGTCAAGTTGAACTGTGTAACCAACATGATACTAGCAATAAAATGAGTGATATGGCCATGGTGGTCTGAAGGGCTACATTTTTGGTTACCATTGACTAGGACTGATATAGGAATAATATATTTAATTGCTACTGACCAGAACAATTATAAAAAAAACTTTCCCTGCTATTTAAACATCAACTGAAAGAAAATGGAATCTTGTTTCTTCCAAAGTGTGAAATGAACATGATCAGAATTTGAACTTATCGTGCTAAACCCTCTTTCTGCACAAATCATTATGTAACTTGCATACAAACTCTTGACATTAAAAATGAATCTCCTCTTTTCAAATGCTTTGTGTAAGTAATGTTTCTCTCCTTTTGATAAATTTTATAAAAGTGTGCTGAAATATCTTTAGTCCAACTTAATTCTCTAAATTTGATCCAACTGACCAAACTCTTTTCAAAATTATTTTTCTTTTTCTGTTACTTCTTGATTAGGCAGTTAACTTTTCAATACATTCCCCCTCATAACTGTACCATTGCAAGATAATTGTGAAAGAATGAAACGTTATCTCTTAATTGGGAATTAATAACCAGTTTGATCTGAAAAAAAATGGAGGTTGTTTTGATGATTATTATTATTTTTGAAAATCTTTAGTTTTGCTGTTGTCACAAGTGAATTGGAAATCTGCATTTATACGAGCTATAAAACATGAGTATGCAAGCTGTTTCCATAATTTATGAAAATACAGGATTTCTGTGAAACTTTGATTTCCACTATTGATTATAGAACAACAAAGCAAATAAATGAAAAATTAATGGTAAATGTAATAAGTGGATCAAATTTCAGCAATCTTCCTTGGAAATGTTTGGTTTCAAAATATATTTCAATAAAACCCAAAATATTTGAACCTGGATTTATATGTATTTTTTTGTTTGTTTGAGAAGTAACAATAAAAATACTCAACACTCTTTGTAATTGTTGTGGGGGCGTTACCTATTTAACTATGGACTCTTACTTCCAGTATATTAACTGAGAGTTAATCACTCTCGTGGCTTCAGTTCAGCTCAGCACAGTCTGTCTGTCAGTCACTAGTAAGCCAAGCTTATATTTACTCTGTTCTCTTGTATCTATTTTTGACTTAATATATGTTGTTAACCTTACCACCGTGTTTCAAGTTATTATTTTGTGGTCCCATGACCAGTCCACATCAGTAATTAATATTCAATGTTATAATTTCATGATATGGTAAATAATAAATATCACATTGTATTTGGTTCATATGTTTTTAAAATCCTGTAAATATAAAATTATTCTTGCAAATTCTAATATATAAATAATTAGTATTTAACTGTTAATTTGAGGAAAATTGTCTAAATTGCTTTCCTGACAGTTACAATCTCCAAGAATTTAAATGTAAAGTCAATAGTCATCTCCTGTCTCACTAACTTACATCCTCTCTCTCATGCTTTTCTACATCCACCCCACTCTCATCAGTACTCTCTTCCCTCTGCTACTCTCTTCCTGACATCCCCTACAACCTCTCACTCCTCATAACATTCCTCCTTGTTCATCCCACTCTCATCAGTAATATGTTCCCGCTTTTACTCTCTTCTTGACACCCCCTGCAACCTCTCACTCCTCAACATTCCTCCACATCTTTTGAACAGCTGAAGAGGCTCATCCCTTGTTTCCTGTTTAGGATGTGGTTCCCGGCTTTCTCTTTTCCAGTCATTTTACTCTTAAGTAGCCCCATGCGCCTTAGTGGCGATATGATTAAAAAAAAAAATGTAACCCCCTGCACAACAGTGGCAGTAAAATGCCTTGCTTGGGGCGACATGATTATAAAATAAAATCCTGTTTCAGATGTTTGATGCACCATTTAGTGGGGAGTTCATTTGTTAAATTTTTTCCAAAATTACAATTTATAGTTTTAACAATGAATATAAAGAAAGGATTTGTCTGTTGTCAGAAATAAATATGAAAAAAAATATGGAAAGAAAATGAAACCCACAAAGAACTAAGATAAGCATAATATAAATGCATTGCTAATGATTTACTGTCAATATGAATTGATAATAACAAAGAACAGAATTGCCAGTGATCAGAAAATATTGCAAGTTTTACTGATAAAATGGGTCTGTTATCTATCTTAGGAAAATGAATTGCTAATGATTTTATTATAAGAATTTATTTTTTCCACAGGGATAGATTTGCCTGTTCAAAAATACTAAACCCTTAAAGAATTTCAGAGTATACAATGGTCGAAATACTGTTAATATGGCAACAGACTAGGACAACAGTTTTAATGATGTAAATACTGTAAATAATTACAATACCATATCTCATAAATATTGACAGATATTAAAGAGTAAAGGTATTGTCAATGGTCTAAAATTATGGTAAGTATTACTAGTAGAATATGATTATTATACATGAAGTAAATACACTGCAAATGGTTTTATTAGAGGAATGCATTTGAAATCAGGAAGAAAAGGGATGGTCATTTATCAGGTATTAATGCCATTATTACTGATAGAATAGTGCTATTATTTGCATAATTTAAATGCATCTCTAATGATCTATTTTCCAACATGTGTGCCTGTGAAGAAATATAATGATCTCTATTTGGATTAACTATTACATTGTTTCTTATTCTTTGGAACAATCTCAGTTTTAATTGGAAAATATTCTAAGTAACTTATTTCACCTTATTATGAATAAATAAAAATAATTTATGCTTTTCTGTTCCTTCTCTTTGTTGATATAATTAAAGTATTTTATGCATCCTTGGTATGACGATAAACTACATCTGGGAGCAAGACCTCTGATAGGAGGGTTTTAAGGGATGTGAAGCATCTTTTAATTTTTGTTATTTCCAAATCCACCCTAACCTTGGGAGATAGCACCTGTTAGGGTCTCAGCTATTGGAAATTGTCAACTCATAGTTTCAAAACACTATGTAAGTAGAGAAATACATTCTTATTGTAAAAATTTGCAGCAATAGATTTCAATAGATAAAAATCAAAATATTATCAAAGCACACAAGGATAATTAAATTTTGGCATCAAATGACCCATAAGGATTTGATGTTTTGTTTAAAAACAAACTAAAGTATTTTCTCCTTTCTATGCTTCAGCCCTTTTCAGGATTTTTCGAATTTTAGACCTAACACTTTATTCACTCTACAGGAGTAGCTTATTCCAATTTTGATTTCAATGATTAAGTAATATATTGTATCAATTAATTCTAGTTATTTGCGTTTGTGTCACTGGTCTTTCTTTCACAGGGCCAGACTGTATGACTACTCTACCTAGAGATTGAACTCACAACAGTTAAGAAACCAGAATATGTCTCTCTTTATAAAAATAATTAAATTTAGTTTCAAGGAAAGTACTTGAATATAATAATAAAGATATTTCATTTTAAATGTGAATATCAGAGTAATTATAAGTCTCAGGCTAATTAAATTAAATAGGCTTCATTTTTAATAATAAAAGATTTATTTATCAAAATTCAAAGGGATGTAGATTTTATAACAGATTTTACAAAGTTTCAATTTGCACACCACCAGTGACATGAGACATGTGAAATCAGTAGTCCAGCTATTGCCAAACATGCTGTATCATGTTTTGTATAACATTCTCCATCACTTCAGTAAGTCTCTGTTTAAATGTCTCGAGGCTTATAGGAAGAGGGAGGGATATAGACCTGTCCTTTCA
Source organism: Ascarosepion bandense (assembly GCA_037127315.1). NCBI lineage: Eukaryota > Metazoa > Mollusca > Cephalopoda > Sepiida > Sepiidae > Ascarosepion > Ascarosepion bandense. The sequence continues at coordinate 4,272,111 of JBBBDQ010000714.1, forward strand.
CATAGCCCCATAGAAAAAAAATCACAAGATGTCAAGTCAGGTGAACATGGTGGCCATTTCAACAAGACATTGGGATTATCACTGGCACACCTGATCCATCTTTTTGGTAGATTCTTGCTGAGATATGTCCGCATAATCAACTTAATTTTTATACATTTTGTTAAAATTTGAGATCATTTGAGTGAGAATTGGCTATGTTATTAGACTTAAAAAAAAACAATGTCAATTTCTTGGAACGCCCTGTATTATAATATTTACCTTATTGCTGGCAATATACAACATTAAAAAAAGGTATCAAATTTTCTTCCCTTTTACCGAAGGATTTTTTTATCACAATATTAAACAAAATATTTTAGAATGGAGCTCATATTCATGTTTCAAATTTACCACCACTATATATTTTCCTATTCAGATTGTTCAATAACACTTCTTTTAAAAGTTAAATCTTAGAAAAATAAGAGAAAACTTATTCAAGGTCCTCCACATTTAGTTAGACTAATTTCAACATATCCACCATTTCATTTATATTCAAACTGTCTTCATTTTTGTTGTTATCACAGTATATTGACTGTTGTATCCTCAAACCTTCTTCATATGTTTGTTAATCTGGGTAAACTTCAAGGAATTTGGAGCTGAACCTTGAAATTCCCCAAATTTTAGCTTCTTTGCCAGGTATCTGAAGAAAGCCTGATGGTATTATGGCTGAAACATTGTGATATTAACAGCAAAGGCAAAGATATTAGTCCAAATGGAAATAAGTTAAATAATAACTTATCACAGAAATTTTAAAAAAATCTTGTAAAATATTAAGATTAAAAAGTTGTTGTAGAATCTACAATTATAAGAATAATCACTTTTTTATCCTATTATAAAGATTTTTTTATAAAACTTTTTTTTAGTTTTTAACGTGTTTACTTCTTTTTTTTTTTTTGTCTGATATTTCTGTTTCATCTTGAAAATATAAAAACTTCTGCACAATTTTATTGATAATACATTCACTATATGAATGACTAAAAACATAATTGATAGTATATGTTGGAATGTTTGCCAATTAAGTCTTTGAAATCTGTTATTTTTTTTTTACAAAATGTCCCAATAGTATTTTCTTATAATTTAAAAGCTTCTAGAATGTTTTCATGAACAGTTTTAATAATATTATAATAGGTTTTATAATATTTTTGCATATTATATACTTCAAATCAACAAGAATGCTACCTTATTAGGAAGTTAAATATTTCATCATTCTTACTATCTGAGGATTATGAGATAACAGCATCAACATCTAAGAAAACCACATGAAACTTTCAGTCAGTGAAAAGCAGGGACATGTGTATCATTTTACTTATATAAATAACTAGCAGTATAGCCCGGCGTTGCTCAGGTGTAATGAAAGCTTTAAAACTAATCCATGGTCTTGGAGCTCAGACTCTGCCTAAAGAATATTTGTGTGAAGTTTGGTGAGAATCAGATAAAAATTGTGGATTTGTATAAAGGACATACAGACAGATAAACAGAAACACACAAACATCTTGCCTTTTTTATATATATATATATATACATACATATATATATATATATATATATATATATATATATATATATATATTATTGATTTTCTGCACTATTGTAAGAACTGCAAATTTGAAACTTCTGAATATCGTTTCTTATGTCGTTGTCTTTGAGTATATCAAATTTGATTAAAATCGGACCACTCCTTCTATAACCCGATTTTTTTTTTTATTATCGATTTACAATATTTATCGGTAGTACCTCAACACAAAACCTAGCTAAGAACACTCACAGACGCTTATAGTACAACTGTGTCAATTTTCAAGAAAGTCGGTTCAGCCGTTTCTGAAGTAACGGACACACACACAGACAAAGTTACATTTAGACAAAGTTTAGATATACATACACACAATGTATGTTAATATTAATTCGTCTTTTAGTATATCATATTTAATTAGTACAAAATATTGCTTTTGATATTTCAGGTTAAATCTAGTACACAGTTACTTTTTAAATATAACAATATGTTCATAAGAAAACTAATTAAAATGGTCATGACTATTTTAAAGTTAAATGTGTTCATGTCCTTAGTCGTAATTGAAGAACTGACTTCACTTGACCAAAATGTGGTTTGACAAATAAATGGACAGAATATGAAACAGATTTTGAAAACGTTGAAGCAGAATAAAAGCTTCAAAAGAACTGGTTTTAATCATTTTCAAAGAAGCAGCCAGGATAAACATGACAATCATAGAGTGATTGGAGAATTTATCACTCAAAGGTTAAATCAAGTGCAAGAGAAACAGAAAAGCAGTTAGTAATCTACTTGCTTGAAACATTTGAGTAAATAGATGGAGGAACAATTACCCTAAAAACAGATGTGATTTAAAGGTGCCTGATTTGGTAAAAGCAGCTAAAAACAATTACAGATAATCATTATTGTCCATAACCTGAAATGAAATGCTATATTGAGTGAGAGGAATTTATGTTCTTAACATGTTGTATAGTAAAGTTTGTGAGGAAAAACAGCCCCATGATACCATTCACTTCACCAGAAATTTGGAAAGAGTATACTGCACCACTTTGGATTAACACAAATATATCCTGGAATTTGGTGAGTACAGCAATCACTTGATTATCAATCAAGAATTCAGAATTTATGATTTTTAGCAAAATGAACTGTGCAACATGGAAATTATGGATTGAAGACAAGTACAATTTATGTATCTGGGAAGTATTTTAACAGAAGAGGAAATGTGACACGGAATTATGAAGGCATATTTGGATACCAAAAGCTGCCTTCCAAAGTATTAAGAAACAGGACAATTTAATTGGAAACAACAAAAAAAAGAGTACTTAACTGTTACACAATATTAATAATATCAGCCCTCTTATATGACAGTGAATACTGGATAATCTTCTCCTAGATGAGAAAGAGCCTTGAAGCAACAGAAATGTGGTTCTACAGAATGATGCTGAGAATACCATGGACTGAACATGTGAGCAATGATGAAGTCAACACAGATGAAGAAGAGACTTGAAGCAACAGAAATGTGGTTCTACAGAATGATGCTGAGAATACCATGGACTGAACATGTGAGCAATGATGAAATTTCACAAAAAATGAAAACTAAAAGGGCGCTTATGTTGTGGCCTGTTATGATCAGGAAGAAAGACATGAAAAAAATATGGTAGGTTGAACCAGTGTATTGGAATAACAGAACATACATACAAAATAAGAGTGTTATTAGTCAGCAGATAGCAGTGTTCGTCCAAACTATCATGTTACACTGTCTTGACTACCTCCCAGGAAGTCTTGCAGGTTAGTATTTATGAAGGAGGATGAGTTCATTCCAATTTAGATAGGGCACCATAACAACTTATACTTAACATCAGAAAGATGCAATTGAAATTTTGAGGGTGCATAATGGGAAAGAGGACTCAGAAAATTTTATACTCACAGAGCAGAGATAAGAAAATGCTAAAATTTATTACAGGCTGTAAAATTGTGGAGAGCCATGACCACCAATGCTCTGAAAGGACACAGCATATAAGCATTCATTCTTTTGGTATTTGTAAAATTATGAACATCCAATACGGCCTCAAATGTTGCTGATTGCTCAACTGCTAAGCCTGAAACCAAAAAGCATGGAATTATTCTAGCACCATAAATCACTTAGAAAATCAATACTTCACACTGCCAATATAATTATATCAAAAGGATCTCTGCTGAAGCAACAACTGCTGCTGCTAAAAAAAAAAAAAACGATAGAAATGATGAAAGATGAAGAAAAGGTTAATAAAGAAATAAATGAAGAAAAACAGAAAATATAATTTTGTTCTTGATTTCTGAAAAAGAAAAAAATGAGTGACGACCATGATATTTTTTGATCCCCTTCAAAATGTAGAAATTTCTGATGCACCATCTTCTACACTTGAAACCATCTTGTTCTGATCATGGTTGGCTGTAATGATGGACAGATGCCAGTTATTACCATTAGATTTTCTGATTTCAATATATTCTCCTTTTGACTGTCATCTTAAGACCTATGTAGGTAGATACTCTCAAGTTTGCTATGTTGTGTTTCTATATTACTTGATCTACCAACAGTGTAGACTGTTTATCATGAGTTTAATATATTTCATATAGGAATAATTTCTTTGTTTCACCGTGAGCAAGGCAATAAGTCCACTAAGATACAAGGAGTTACCAAGTATGAAAGAGTATAAAAAAAAAATTAATATTAAGGAGAAAAAACAGTAAAAAAATACTAATTCAGAAAATAGAATGTAATGATTGACATTGCATTTAAATTCTTGAAGATCAAAGTTTGCTGGGATGCAAGAAGCCAGAAGAGTTCACAAGCAAGAAGTGTGAGAAGAAGAAACAGTTAATGGTAACATGATGAGATCTAATTGCCAGTTGAGTATTGCACTTAAATTTGTAAAGTCAAGGTACCAATGAAGAAACCTCATCAGAACAATTACCATAAAAACATTTACAGAAAATGGTACAGTGAAGCTATATTATAAAGATGGGAAAGTGACTTAAGCCAAGATGCTAGGTTATAATCAATAATATTACAGATTCTTTGAATTTTATCAAGAATCTATTGATAATTGAATGTTTCTCTTTCTTAGGTGTTTCAAGTTGCTTAAATAGAAATGGTATTTGGTAATATTGTAAAGGTCTTATACACACACACACACACATAAAGAAAAGAGAAAGATAGAATGACATTTTTTTTCTTTCTTTTGTGAAAAATGAAGAAAAATATTTATTCCTATCCCAAAAGAGTTATTTGAATTTCTTGCAAATAGGACACAATGAATGTTTCTTCTCCATGCTTTTCTTTTTAATAATAATGGTGGATACATCTCTGCTATAACTTGGTTTCTATCACTGTGACTTCTAAAGACTGACTCCAATGGGTTCGTAGTTGGGGGGAGGAGTTTTTCGTCAGACTTATTTTGTCACCAGGGGTGTGTTATTTATTCCACATCAGCCTCTTTTGAGATTTCTTTTATTAATAAATATTTTGTTTTATCGTTTATTTATTAGAGAGAACGAGAAATCAGGGAGCCGAGTTCAAATTTCAGTTGAATTCCTTGCATTCACTTATGCACAAATACCCTTGGGAAAGGTATTAATTCATCTCTTCCTTCCAGTTATGGATTAAATAAAAGGACAGGTTGGGTTCTATAGCCTTGGCTGGCAACCAGTCTACCATAGAAAGTAATGGCAACCTACTTCAGGATAATTTTCTGCCCAGTCAATCATATCTCTTTCAAGACATGATCACCCAAGCATGTATCCTGTATGACATTTAACTGACTGATTAGTGACACACTCCTTTTTCTGGCGAGTACTTAAATTTGTATGTTTGAAATTTAGGATCTACCTCCAGTTTTTCTGTACATTTCCTTTTTCTTGAAATCGTACTTGTATGATCAACAAATTTTTTATGTTTTCGTAATGTTATTCTGAAAGAAACTTTTGGTAACTTGCTATTAGTGATTTATAATATTTCAGTATCTTTGTGTAAAGTCAACATATTAAATGAATCCTTTGAATAATATACAATAATGCTCTCAGAATAATTCTCTTGAGTAAATAATTTCTTCAATGATGCACAACACTAGAATGATGCACAACAGACTACACTCAGACTTCTGTCTGAATGTTTTATTTACTACATAGTTATGGTCACGTGATCCTAGTATCACAATTCATTCAACAGTTACGTTTGTTGCCTGGAGATCCGTGTTCAACTGCACATGTTGATAGTGACACTTTCTTTCTAAATACAGAAGAAAATGAAAAATTCTCAAAGTTCTTCGACTCTCAATGCACTCTCAAATGTCATCTGAATTTACATACAGTCCAGATAATGGAATTACCCTACCTGCATATTTTCAGATATTATCAGATTTCTGAAAAGAACGCATCACTTGGGGAAATGAGAGAAAACAAACGAGACATCTGGAAAACATTTTTTTTAATTCTTCCTTTAAATTTTGACTTTTCCTTCAGTTTTCTTCTTTTTTCTTTTCAATTATCACTTGTCTACTTAGGTTTTTTTTCCATAAACATTAATAGGTAAATCCCAAAGCTCAAATAATTCCATCTAGTCAGTACTGAATAAGTTTGTAGTATTTTTTAACATATAAGCCTTAGTTTTTACACACTTATTATGGGATGAGACATTACAAGTCATTTTGCCAATAAAAAATAATTTCTCACCAAAGACACTAAAAATCCTGATTTTTTTTTCCATGTTGCATCATTAATTATTATGATACAACTACAAGTGTTTAGTAGCTTTTTCCTATCCATATTATAGATTTTTACTTTCACAAATGTCTTTTTGTTTTTCTGTTATTAATTTTTTATTGCAATGCTATATATGAACTTTGTTCCTCTGAGAAATTTTTCTTGGTTTAGTTTTTCAATATTTGCTACTTTACCACACTTGTAGCACTTCAAATTCTTAAAGGGACAGTCATCTTTGACATGTAATTTTTTATATCTTTTTTAATCATTCCATGATTAAAACAGATATATTTGTGGTAATACCAAAATACTCTATAGCACCCAATCCAAGGAAAGATATGAAACCCTAATAGCTATTATTATCCAAAATAAAGAGACTGCATTTAATAAAATGTAATTCCTCACAGGAGATGTGAATAACTGTTGCACTTCATGTCGCTATAGGCTATTTCAAATTTTCAGTTTTCCAAAGAATACCAATATGCAGACAAAGAAATTCTGTCTGCCATACAGATATTACATTGATTCTTGGAAATGACTGAAAGGGTCAAAAATACTTGAACAAAAACAAGAGAACAACTTTGGACAGTTTATTCATATTTTTTATCATAATACATAACACTTTATTCAAAAATTAAAAATATATTATTAAAAAAAATAGAACTTGTCATTTTTTAAATTTTTAGCAAGACAGACTTTTTGGGATAAATACTTGCAGCCTGATGTGCATTGTGGAACAGTGGATATCAGCTTGGAACAAGAAACCGAGGAGCCAAGTTCGAATTTCAGTTGAATCCATTGTATTCACTTACACGCAAATACCCTTGGGAAAGGTATTAATCCGTCTCTTCCTTCCAGTTATGGGTTAAATAGCATGACAGATTGGGTTCTATAGCCTTGGTCGGCAACCAGTCTACCGCAGAAAGCAATGGCAACCTACTGCGGGATAATCTTCTGCCCAGTCAGTCATGTCTCTTTCGAGACACGATCGCCCAAGCATGTATCATGTATGGCACTTAACTGACTGACTGACTTGCAGCCTAAATTTACCTTATATATATATACTTGTTGTTATACTTGTTTCGAAAAACCCTCCAAACCTTCCGGCTGGCTCTCTAGGTTAGTTATTTACTTATATATATTCACACACAGTGAGAGAGAGAGAGAGAGTGTGTAATGGATGAGTTGTCATTCACATTATGCAAAAATGAAAATAACACTGAAAATTTCAAAATCTCTTCCTTGTTGTCTCCTTGTTTAAGTTAGTGAATCCTGGTATAATCATTGTCTTCAGTTCATATTTAGTATTACTAGATGTTTTGTTGGTCTCTCACTCAACTGTGGCTCACATATAATAATCAAAGGTATTGTAGTTTGGGGAGTAAGGTTACCAGCTGTAAGGGGTGATGTGTTCACAAGCATGGTGCAGAGTTTTGTTAGCAAACAGGGTTTTCCAGCAGCAACCCTCTTGACCCAGGGCAGCACTACCTCCTCAAGACACTTGATGGAGGCCTCCATGTTGAGTCTGAGGCCTTGTGGGCATATTAATGGAGGCATAATGTTACTATCACTAGCGTTCAGTCCAAACACTATGATGTTGACTATTATCCGGCTCTTACTGGATCTTTTGTATTATCCTCAGATTGTCACCCAAGCACTCTGACGTGTTTGCATTGAAGCTTCCAGCATTAATGTCAAGCAGTACAGCATGCCATTTCAAAATTTCTGGCAGAGTGAATTGTCCCATGGTGTTCTTTTTTTCTCACAGACAATACCCAACTGACCCTACTATATTGCGCAGACGAAAAAATCAAAAGCAATGTGTATACACAAAATTTAACATTTAAACTGGTAACAATTTACTCATCACACACACACACACACACAAACACAAAGAATCTGTCACTTCAACTGAGCAGCTTCATGCTGACTTTGAAGTTTCGTGAGGACACAGTTATGAATTTCTGACAAACAAGAATATTGTAATGGTGTGCTTATGTATTGTTGTGAGAGCATTACCCACAGATCAGAATGAACTCACCCAAAGCCATGAGACAGTACTTAGCTGAGAACTGAGTCACGTAGTGGTAGTAGCACTATCGCGATACGGCAAGACTCGGCCAGCACTGTATTTGATTTGACCATCTTATTTATATGTTGTTCTGTACTTTGTATTGTTGAATATATGTATCTAACCAAACTGTTTTCGTTCGTGTTTTTCTTTGAGTGGTTTTAAACCAAGGCTACATCATATATAAACACAGGATGATTGCTGAAAAGTACATGAAACTCTGTGTCATACAATAATAATATATGTATGTATATATAACGTTCTTGTAACCATCACCACTTCAACACATGCCCCTTTTTCCATCATTATTTTTTTCTTCAGCTAACTTAGTTGAATGATGTTGACCTTTCTTAAGGCTGGTGTGTCATCTCAATTGGGTTGATCCATGTTTCCCAAAATGCAATATTAATTGACAGTGAAGTCTTGCATGTACCTATCTATGTTGTGTATTGTTGTTAAGAGGTAATAATTTTCAACTTTTCTTTCCTTGCGTTTTAAGACGACTTCAAACTCAGACTGAAACAAGAACTCTGTCAATAAAATGTAGAACATGTTGATAACTATAACACGTTTATTGACTATGAAGAAAAAGTATCATGTACTTATAAAATCAAGTTATTTATGGCATGATGATGTGTTGGGAAATCTAGTTGTAAACATTAAAATAATAACAGCCAATTAACTCTCACTGATTTTTTTTTATCATGTGTATATCTGTATTTTCACTCGAACCACGGGAATTGCAGGTGTGCTCTTAACGAATGACTGTCTCACAAGCTATCCTGGGCCAATCTAAGCTGACTATTCCTATGCCCATGTTCATCTGTCTCTGTTTTTGTTTTCACTCCAGCTACAGGAAAAATCAACCAGAACAAATCTAATGACCTTCCTTGAGCTTTTGTCTTTGGTCCTGAGGTGCTCTCAGTTATATAGACAACTGCTAAAATTTAACATATATATATATATCTAGTTTCGACCGTCTTAATCTTAGGAGATCTTGTTAATCAACCATATCATATTCTGTTTAGAATCTTCCTAGATATCTTTCTGTAAAGATAATGATGTTTTGTAGAAGAAGTCATATTAATACAAACACATCTCACTTTTGGGGATTCTTCTTCTATGTGCCCTGTGCAATCATGGCTCTCCACGTCTCCCTATCCCTGGTTGCTCTTAGTACACCTTCTCCTGTTATACCATGCAACCCTCGTTCCATCATCCACCTGATCAGGTCCTTCAAATATGTTACCCGTTGATTTCCCCTGTCTCTTCTTCCCTGTATCTGGCCTGTTAGTATCAGGTTCTCCAAGCCCTCCTTCCTCATGTCCCAGGAACTTCAGCTGTCTCTTCCTGATGCTCAGTATTAGTTTCCTTTTTGTTTCATTTCTAAGACCTCATCATTGCTCACATGCTTGATCCATGATATTTGCAGCATCCTTCTGTAGAATCACATTTCAATTGCTTCAAGTTTTTCCTTCATCTTTGATTATATTGTACAGCATTCACTGCCATATTAAAGAACTGACAACACATTGCGATCCAGTACTCTCTTCCTTGTTTCAAGCGAAATTGTTCTGAACAAAAATAAAAACAGACACTTCCTTTGTTAAAAGAATTTGGATCATTATTTTCTGTAAAACCACATGTTTTGGACAGTATAATTTAAACAAAACTCTGAACTTAATTTTTAGGAGTAAAGAATTTTGGACATTACATTAATCAGGTGTTCTTATTTATGGGCAATTGCAGTTTTGTTCAGTTTTACTGAATCTTGTCTAGTTAATTCTGGATTCAATTCTACCAGGAACTGCTATTAAATTTTTTTTTTGTTCCAAAACATATTTTTTTTTGCAACCATTCAACCTACTCTCTTGAGAATTTTAATTATTATCCAATTAGTGGTCCCTTCAAATCACCATTCCATAATTTCATTGTTTAAACAATGTCAGTGCCCTGTTACATACTTACCGTGAGTAATTTCTATTTCTGGTTATTCCGATATACCAAAATTTTCATATTTATATTCTGCTATAAAGTTCTATTCCTATCAGTTGTTTATTTTTTGCAACTTAAATTATACATGATCCGTGATCTCTATTAATATTTCACAGTTTGATTGCTACAAAATGTATTGATAGCCTCCTTAAGTTTTCTTTTTTTTCTCATCACATTTTATTAAACTCCACTCAAACAGGTTTCTCCTGATCAAGTAGTTATCAATTTGTTTTCTTCTGTTCTTCAACAAGTTTCTCACAATCTCCTGCTACTAGAATATTGATTGGTCTTTTTTTCCTCGACAAAATATCACACATCCTGCATTCAATAATTCAACTAATATTTTATTTTAAGATCCTGACTTTTGTTTTTGGTTGCTTGTCATCTTTACAGCAACAAGTTTAATTATTTTAAAATATCGGAACTTAGTTTTCACTATAGGTGATTAATATTATGCAGTTAATATTGCTCACACTTGTAGATCCATCTACATTATGAGGAAGTAAATCATCAAATGGCTGTATCAGGGAAGTGTGATAGCTTCATTAAATCTTCCATCAGTAAGTTTCCCAAGCCAATTTTTAGCTGAAGCATTACAATTATATTGTTGTGGAAATGAACACACCTCTCCAGAATAGTACTTGGACGAGTCAGATACCAAGAATCGTTAAGGGAATAAATAAAAACAGAGTAAGAGTAAGCCAGAAGCAAGTTTTATATCCTGACTACAGAATTCAGCAAGACTACATTGCTTGAAGCAACATCATATTTCTTGATTGTGTTATCTTTGTTCAATACAACAAAGACGTAACAGTGGCAATGAGGATTCTAATTCACATGGAAAAATTTTTTTTCTCTCTCGTAAAAAAAGTTCAAAATTCATAAAATTTTTTTTTCTTCTTCCTATTTATACAAACATAATACACTATGGAATGAAATGTCACCTGCAGAACTCATGTTTGCTAGGAAAGTGAGATCTATTTTTCATTAATTACTGCCTGAAAATAAATAGAAAAATTTTAAAATTGCAAACTACTAGATCTCTTAAAATTAGTAATAAAGTCTTCTTTAAAACCTTTAAGGTCAGGAAGGAAAGATTATTCAACATCTTTGCAGTATAGATATGCACAGAATAAGCAAGCAGTACAATTTAATTCACCAATGGGCATACTTTGTGATACTTTTGAAGTACCCATTCCTAAAAAGAATATTTCAATACATTGCCAAGAAAATGTGAAGGCATGATCTACCTGAAATGTTGAAAATGAATCCATGTCAGAAAAAATATCGTCTAAAGAAAGTGCATATCTAAAACGGGGGTTGGGGAGATTAACACACCTCTCCAGAATATAACTTGGACTCATCCAAGTAAAATAAGTATAAGACATAGAAAATTATCGGGAAAGAATTTTAAAGAGTGTTAGTGAGACCGAACCGGAAGCAAGCTTTATATCTTGACTACAGAATTCAGCAAGACTATGTCAACTCCAATCAACATCATATTTCTTGATTGTGTTATCTTCATTCAGTGCAACAATATATATATATATATATATATATATATATTTAACTGCAAATGTAAATATTGTTATCATTGGTATAACTTTATATATATATATATATATATATATATATATATACTAGCAGTATAGCCCGGCATTTCTCGGGTGTAATGAAAGCTTTAAAACTAATCCATGGTCCTGAAGCTCAGACTCAGCCTAAAGAATATTTGTGTGAAGTTTGGTGAAAATCGGATAAAAATTGTGGGTTTGTATAAAGGACACACAGACAGATAAACAGACACACACACACAAATATCTTGCCTTTTATATTTATATATTATCGATTTTCTGCACTATTGTAAGAACTGCAACCTTGAAACTTCTGAATATTGTTTCTTATGTCTTTGTCTATGAGTTTTTCAAATTTGATTAAAATTGGACCACTCCTTCTATAACTTGATTTTTTTCGATTATTGATTTTCGATATTTATCAAGGGTACCTTGACACAAAACCTAGCTAAGAACACTCGCAGATGTTTATAGTACAACTGTGTAAATTTTCAAGAAAATTGATTCAGCCGTTTTGGTGTCTATAGGTCACGGGGACTCACACACACACACTCACAAAGTTTCATTTATAAATAAGTTTAGATCAAAATTTTCATTAATTATTTTATCCAGTTGTTTATATAATTATTCTGTCAATTTGTTCATATATGCTGCAGTCCTGGGTATGATGATAAACTACATTTGATAACAAGGCCTCTGATCAAGAGATTGGAAGTTTTGAAAAGTTTAGAAGCATCTCTTGCTGTTGTTCTCATTTTCATCCTGATTCCGGGGTGGTAGCATAGGGTTCCCGATGTAGGTAAATAGTCAACCCCCAGACAGGAATAAAGCACTATGAAAGTATAAAAATACATATTTATATTAAAATACCGGCAATACATTTTAATATAAAAAAAAAGGACCAACAATATCTATTTATAGTGAAATGATTAACAATGCATTTTAAAGTAAAATAACCAGCAATATATTTTATCTGTAGTTGAAGACACACAATTGCATTCAAAATATATTTATTTGAAGCCATAAAATTCTGTTCAGATTATTTAGATTTTAACATTAAATAATCTATACAGGTTGGTATGCTGGTAAAAAAAAAAACAACCAAGATATATACTGTATTATGAGAGCCACATTATTCATTTGAGGTGCAATCTAGCATTAATGGTAAGATTAAACAGTTTTATAGGTTAAAAAAATTTGCCAACAAAAAATGTCTGTATCTCAGATTTCCAGGGATTAGTAAAGCTGATGTGGTATTTACAAGCGTGTCGTACAATGTTATTTTTGGCTAATCTGCAAATTGTTCTCTTCTCAGCCTATGTTGAAATCTGTCTATAATGATGGTTTACCTATCCTTTAAAACTAGTTCTATAATTTATTTATTTAAGTGACATTGTGAAACTAACTCCTTCGGTAGGACCAATCAGTTTCTAGAGAAAAGAATTAAGTATGCGTTTGAAGGTGGGGGGACTAAATAATCTGTATAAATGTACTATTGTATCCAGGTCTTCAATCATAGAATACTTTATACAAAATTGTGAATATGTATTCAGATAGGAAATTTTCTCTATTCTATGGAGGTGACATTATGATTATCATTTAAAAGTCCTTGAAACCATTTTTATTAAGTGTTATGTTGTATGTAACAGAATTATTGTGCAATAAATACAAACAACGGAATTGTAGTAAATTGGTATATTACCAGGAAGAGTAGTATTTACAAAAGAGGTCATTAGTAGAATACGGGAACAAGGGTTTAGTTGAACCTATTGTCGTGAGACGTAAGAGTCTGACCTATAGCACACTTCCGGTTCACTACCGGAAATACTCGACTGACTTGTTACTTAGCTGACTCCCGAGATCTTCCCCAAGGTATCATCACTACTAGTTTATGTAGTGCTTGGAACAGTCCATTCCTGTAGACAAAGGTGGAGAGCGCCTCAACATTAAGTCAAGACAATTCTTATATAAACAGAAGATTAATTGTTGGGATGGAATGTGATTTTTTTTTTAATTTTTTTTTTTTTTTTTATAAAAATATACCCATCTCAAGATATTATTGATATGCATGTATTTTTTTCTAATGTTTTCTTTTTCAGTTGTTTTTTTACAAAAAAATATTACTTTCTTTCAACTTCTGATGAATGGAGGAGTGATAACCAGTTGACTCATTCTGTTACTTCCTCCCTCCCCAGATTAGACTACCATATTTGTTTTCACTCTTTGGCCCTAATTAATTATGTCCATTCTTCTAAAGTTATTTAAAAATAGTCACTCTAATTCATTGAATTAAATATTTTTTACCACATTAACTTTAACCATATTCTGATTGCAAATTCTTCCATGGAAAGTGCTTGGATGAACTACATTCCTTGGTTCCACCAGGCCTAACCTTCACAATCAGAACCCATCATGCCACTTACATTGTAGCAAATCACCCACATTTCCCCCGTATTCCATCGGTGAGAAGTAAGTTCCATTTGAACAACTTCTTCCCACGAACCACTGCTCTGTGGAACAGACACTCAAAATATAATATTTCACTGATCACTACAGTCTTTACCTGTTCATCTAGAGGTAACAATTCTTCTTCTTCTATGTGCCCTGTCCCTTCAGGATGTAGGTGATCATGGTTCTCCACATCTCCCTATCCCTTGTGGCTCTTAGTATGTTTGCTCCTGTTACTCCTGGCAACCCCCTGTTCCGTCATCCACCTGATCTGGCCCTGCAAATATGTTATCCGCTGCCTTCCTCTGTTTCTCTTTCCTTCTATCTGACCAGTCAGTTTCAGGTTCTCCAGGCTCTCCTTCCTCATTGCACGTCCCAGAAACTTCAGTTGTCTCTTCCTGATGCTCAGTATTAATTTCCTTTTTGTTGTCATTCTTTCCAACACCTCATCGTTGCTTGCATGCTCAGTCCATAATATCAGCTGCATTCTCCTGTAGAACCACATTTCCGCTGCTTCCAATTTTGTCCTCATTTTCGATGATATTGTCTAGACCCTTCCCTTTTATCCATATAAACTACACTTTAACATAGCCATCTGCTTCAAGTAGCACTTGAACCTTGTATAGAAAAACCTTATTATATAAAAATTCAAACATTTGAACAAATCCTGCTTTAAGAAAATGAAATGAAACAATATTAATTTGCCACTTTGTTCTTCATATGACATAATCAATCAGTTTTTCTGCTTGAACAAATTGCTTTTTCTGTTTACACTTTAATCTATTCTATTAGTTTTACACTTGAAACAATGTGATGACTGTAAGCAAAAATCCATTACATCATAAGTGCTTATATTTTTCTTGGCATGTTCCAGCAAAGTAATAGAGAAGCAATCAGCGTTCTACCAATGAATCATTGTCTTACTTCAGAATTCAGAGCTGGAAAAAAATGTGAATTTTTTACTCCAGATGCACTCTCACTCCCCATAGATGACCTTCACCTCCTCATAGAAAAAAATTATCAGGTGATGCATTTCACACTTCTCTCTGCATTTTCATAAGAGAGAATTGAAAATCTCACAAGCAGAAATTCTAACAAATCATTTTATTTGATATGTTTTCATTTTCATCGTCACTTACTTTTAAGTAACAACAGATGTCCAGTACTTTTTTCAGTATTCTTGCTGAACACATTATTGCCATAGTCCAGAAACTTTCCACCATTAGTATTTGGGAGGTTGTGAGGAGCATGAAACCACCTCTTAATTGCTGTTGTTCCCAGGTCCACTCTGACCCGGAGTGGTAGCACCTGCTAGGGTCCCAGCTATGGGTAAATAGTTAACCCCAAAACCAGGGTCAAAATGCTATGAAGGTATTTACCAACAAAACATTTTTGAATGAAAAATATATAACCAACAAAACATTTTTGAATGAAAAATATATAACCAACAAAACATTTTTGAATGAAAAATATATAACCAACAAAACATTTTTGAATGAAAAATATATTACCAACAAAACTTTATAACCAACAAAACATTTTTGAATGAAAAATATATTGCCTACAAAACTTTAAGACTGACCCTTAAATGACCAAAATGGTTGATAGGTTGTTAAACTTAAACCAAACTATCAGTATTTTAATATCTTTGTGTATTAATACTTTGTTTTATAATTATCACAGAATCTTGAATAACAACTCATACTTCAGTATTCTTGTAGACCACTATACTGCCATAATCTAGGCACTCTTAGCCATTATTATTATTTTCATGAATTTATGTGTTAAAACTTGATGTCTGATGGTTTGTTGATGGATTTTAGCTAACAGCAGATCTCAAACACTTTCCTCAGTATTTGTGACAGAGCTCCAATCTTAATAGCCCAAGCCCTCATATTTCATATCGTTGAGTTTACATATTTTTCTTGTGGAAGCCATTAAATACCAGTTGTTTTAAATGAATAAGGTTAAAGCTGAGTGATAACAATTTCTTTTAACAAATCATTGTTGCCCTGCCATTTTCTTCAATATGCCCTGGCTGGAAATGCCATATATTAAACCCTCATGCTATTTATCAGCATGTCATACATTCCCAAACTCACAGATGCCATAAACTATGTATAATACCAATGGAATGTTATGTGTTTGGAGTAACGGAAAATAAGTGTAAGAGTTACGATTAGAAGTAAGGAAAAATTTTATCTTTTTTTGTGCAAAATATCTAAGAAAAAGCCACTGCTATTTGTTGGAAGTATATCATATTTCTGAAATATGGAAATGAAATATCTGACACCCTAGAGTTAAGAAGATAATTATCCAAGGTATCAGAATGAAACCGGCTTGAGTAATTTAATATATACTTCAGTATCATATGGCAATTAGAATGTAAGTCTTAGTTCAGGTGGCTTCTGGATATGACCGTAAACTGCATCTGGCAGCAAGGCCTCTGATTGGGAGGTTGTGAGGAGCATGGAATCACCTCTTAATTGCTGTTGTTCTCAGGTCCACCCTGACCTGGAATGGTAGCACCTGTTAGGATCCCAGCTATGGGCAAATAATTAACTCCCAAACTGGGGTCAAAACACTATGAAAGTATAAAAATACACTTTTATCGAAATATATACATAAAAATACTTTTTAGAAAAATATACATTTTTGAAAAAAAAAAAAAATTCTCAGCAAAACATTTTTTAATACAAAACTAGAAGACATTTTCAGTTTTTGAAAATGAAAAAGAATAAAAACAAAAAATTTTCATTAAAAATCTTATAAATCAACCTTCTAACTATAATCGAATGTAAAAAAAGTACCTTAAAACCCCACCTTTTTGGCATTAAATAACCAACAGAGGTGTTGATATGTTGTTAAACAAAACTCAAATTTAGTTCAGGTATCTGTACGAGCTATTGTAAAAAAAAAAAAAAAAGAGACAAGAAATAGAAGAAAATGATTTTGTTTATCCAAGTCGCAGACTTGAATGTCTTTCTATTTAACTGTGAATGTTTTAAGATAATGAACAAAATTAGCAATTAAAGAAAAGGGGAGGAATTTCCTTTTTTCAGGAATTTCTCTCTCAAAACTTTCCATTGAGAAGTTTTGCTTTTGAAATGTGCTTGATGCCATTAGGCTTTTTTTTTTCTTTTATTTCTTTTTTTCTTTTTTCTTTTTTTCTAACAAGTAGTTATTTTCTCTCAATTGTCATCTATCTTCTTGAATCCCATTCATCATTTGTCCTTTCTTTAATACTCAGTCATCTCTTTCAGTTTTATTCCCTGTAACCTCCTATATACTCGTGGCATTTTCACCTTGTTTGGGATGAAATGATTAAATAATAAAAAGGTGGCAATAAAAGCAGTCAGTTCATACTGTATGTATTGTTTAAGATTACAAAAAGAAACCTTTCACCCAGTATTAATTTGATTTCTAGTAAGATGCAGAGATGGGCCAACTCTAGTATGTTGATCCCAAGAAAGAAGTAGAAAATAATGTGATGACAGTCTGAGTCAGCTGTGTCAGAACAATGACAACAGACAGTAAACACTTATTGAAGTCAATAAAATAACCACCAAACACAAAGAAATTTTTGGTAAAACCACAAGCCAACAGCCATGTAGCCAACTACATAAGATATTGGGATGCCATCCAAAGACTATCGCTTTTTCTTTGCATCTATAACTATAATAACAATGAATTTATTTATTAGGCTCAACAGAAGATAAATAATCAAATAGGATAATATTGTCATAAAAGCCAAAAAAGATGTTTTCTTCTTGCATAACTCAAATTGAATTCTTACATGCAATATATTTTCAAAGATGTTGGGAAAATGGTTAGTTCCTTTACATGACAGCTTCTGTCATGCTTTATCTTTACAGATGTCAGATAAGATCAAGAATGGCACATTTCTGTCACATCTGGGCTCCTTATTTTCCAGCCTTGTAGGAGTTCTGAATAATTTTTCTAGTCTTGTGAGTGATAAATTGTTTTCCATTCTGTATCCTCTTTACCTACAGGCACCGTGTTGCATGCCTGTTTGTACTCTGTCACTATTTTCATGACAAATGTTCAACTGGTCTGTTCTGGCCATTTACAGCTAGGACTTGCTTTGCCACTTCTATGGAGTTGACTCATCCTTATTTCCCTTGTATTGCAAATTTAAGAAAGTTCCACTCAGAGCTTTTTTCCAATGATTTACACTTTGTAGAGCAGACTCCCATGTTGTTGTTGCTTCCCTGAACATTTCATATCACTTTGTTTTCAATCATATCATACATTCAGCATTATCATTTTGACTGTAAACTCTATCTTAAGTGGCTCCCTAGCCTAAAAAAAATCACATAATAACAATAGATTATTTAAGTCAAGATCATTCACTTTTTAAATTTAATGAAGCACTTTATAGTTGTTTGTTTTCGTTTTTTTTTTTCACAACCAAATTGCTAACATCCCTTATGTATTTCTGAACCATTATTACATAACATTTAAGAATTTATTTCTGGGAGTGACAATGGGTAAATAAACCCAAGAAAGGAAAAACATTGTTCTAGGTGTTATATATTTTTATAACTGACTGGTCTCCGATCAGATATAAACCAACAAAACCAAAGTCTGGCCCAGAAACAAATTTCATATGGCCATTATCTACTGTCATAGAATGTATCACTTATGGCCCACCAGTGTTGTCAATTAGAGTATGTAAAGAAAACACCTAAGAAATGCAATTTCATGTTTTACCAAAAGATGTCAGCAGCACAGTGTGGCCACCCTCTGGCAGAGTGACTTTCATCTTGACCTTTTCTAGCCACTTTCTAAAATCACTGCCTTTGAACCAGGCCTGGCCTATGTACTGCAGTCCAGATCTCAGTATCACCCTTCACATTAGTGCAAACAAGTTACTTGTTTTGGTCATCTGAGATGAATTCTAAAATTTTAACGAATTAAATTTGTTTTGTGTGGGTTAAAATATAAATCTAAACTTATTTATAAATAAAACTTTGTGTGTGTGTGTCTGTTACCTATAGACTCAAACAGCTGAACCGATTTTCTTGAAAATTTACATAGTTGTACTACAAGCGTCTGCGAGTGTTCTTAGCTAGGTTTTGTGTCGCGGCACCCCCGATAAATATTGATAATCGAAAAAATTGGGTTATAGAAGGAGTGGTCTGATTTTAATCAAATTTGATACACTCATAGACAAAGACATAAGAAATGATATTCAGAAGTTTCAAGGTTGCAGTTCTTACAATAGTGCAGAAAATCAATAATATATATAAGGCAAGATGTTTGTGTGTGTCTATTTATCTGTCTGTATGTCCTTTATACAAATCAACAATTTTTATCCAATTCTCACCAAATTTCACACAAATATTCTTTAGGCTAGGCTGAGTCTGAGTTCCAGGACCATGGATTAGTTTTAAAGCTTTTATTACACCCGAGCAATGCCTGGCTATACTGCTAGTATAAATATATATAAGCTAGTTGTTAGGGGAAACGCACATGTTCCTCACATAATGGACTCTCTCTCCTATATTAATAAGAGTTCTTGAGAAGTTCAGAAGAGTTCTATTGGAGTTCAGTAGAACTACTTTTTTTTTTTTTTTTTTTTAATCATCTCACCCCAAGCAAGGCATTCCACTGCCACTATTGCGCATGGGGCTACATAGGGGAAGGTAAAGAGAAGGAGTGGATAGACATAGGGAATGTCAGGAGAAAGGTGATAGATGAGTAAGGATAGCGAGGATGAGTGTCGGGCAGATGGGAAGAGTGTTTGATAGAATGGGAGCAGGTTAGTGTATTAGGAGGTGTCTATTGACCTTACATTTAAACTCCTGGAGATTGTAGCCGTCGGGGAAGCAATCGTTTGGAAGAGAATTCCACAGTCGGGAAGTGCGAGGAAAGAAACTGTTGGAGTAGAAGTTACGGCTGCATTTTATTGATTTCACTGTAAAAGGGTGGGATCTAGTTGCGAATCTAGTATCTCGTGCAAATTCGTATTTAGGGGGCACCAGTGATCTAAGTTCATCGGAGCAGAAGCCGTGAAAGTATTTATAGAAGAGACACAGCGAAGCCACGTCTCGCCGGTGGGAGAGAGACTGCAGGCGGTCTGCCAAGTCGGTATCTATCACATTACAGACCCTCCTCTGAACCTTATCGAGAAGCCCGAGGAGAACAGCAGGGGCACCCGACCAGATATGGCAGCAGTATTCAATGCACGGGCGGATGGTAGATTTGTAAATGTGCAGGATAGATTTAGACGGAAAAAACTTCCGGGCCCTACACAGAGAACCAGAACTAGGCAGTTGATATTAGTCAGTAGTTAACCGAATACTAAGGAGTCAACTTTCAGTGCAAGATTACCAAGTTCTTAACATTTTGGGTGCGTTAAGTCAATGAGCAACCGACATAGCCAAATTATAACCTTCAGTGCGAAAACTACTCCACAACACTAGTAGAGAAGAAGGTTACATTTACTGATGGAAGAGAACTCCATTTTTTATTTATTAAGTTCAGGGCCCTTCTCAATTAAACCTTTATGGGTAGATTGCAGCTGCTGAATGTATACATGTGCATTTAGTATTTCACTGCATTTTAAGAACTTCAAATGAATAATACCCCAATAACATTACATTTCTTTTATGATGATTAGAATTTGAGATCAGTTTTTTAGATTTATCCTTGTCAGTCAACTGTCTATTGCATTGGATATTGTATCCCATTTTTCATCATATGTTATATATTTTTATGGAAGGATTATTTAGGATGATACATTCATGGTTATATAGTAAAACAAAAAAGAGTAAATTAAATGTACTATATTTTCATCATTGATTTTTTAATCAGTATTATTTGAATAAATTTGTTTTTAACTGTCTTTAAAAGGAGTTGCCCATATCTGTTTTTATTTGAAATTTTTTTCATGGCAGTATCATCTGTCAATAAATTTTATTGATGGCTAAAAGAAAAAAAAGACTTTCTTTTAATTAAATTGTAGCAGAATTTATTTTGTTTGAAAAACTTGGTATTGTTTAAATAAAAATTTGTTACTTTTGAAATGAGAAAATGTAATGTGGAAGGATTTTAATTCTCTAAACACAAAACAACTAATTTTGGGTTTTCTATTTTATTTTTTTCAGGTGAGTCACAAAATCTTCCAGAAATAGTCCTTTCCATCAATGTCAGAAACAACAATGTAAGTTATTTGCTTTTATACTTATAAAGATTAGTACTAAAGCCTAAATCTTATACTCTCTCTCACTCACTCACTCATTCACACACAAGAAATGAAGCATGGCACAAAATGGCCATTTCATAGTAGCAACAATAAAAAGTGCTCAATACAAAAATCAATATAGAAAATGTTGAGCAAAGTATATATGATAAGGCAAAAATTCCTGGTTTATCACACTATCCGGGTTTCCATCATTAAGTATTGTCAGGTAACACGTGAGAATAATTTTGAAGAAATGTGTCTTTTAGAAAATCTTACCACCACTTATAACTAAATAAGTAGGGGTTAGATGAAATTCATT
The DNA here is from genome assembly GCA_037127315.1 of Ascarosepion bandense. Lineage (NCBI taxonomy): Eukaryota > Metazoa > Mollusca > Cephalopoda > Sepiida > Sepiidae > Ascarosepion > Ascarosepion bandense. Next base: position 4,294,008 of record JBBBDQ010000714.1, read on the forward strand.
TTTGTAGTATTTAAAACTCACATCCTTAGAATTTAAATCATCAAATTAGCTTGTTCTTTCTTTGTTATTCTGTAGTACTGGACTACAAATTTTGAAATCAGATAATCTTCACACAGGTTTCAGTCACTCAAATTCATTTTCAACCATTTATCTTAGAATGTGATTTTATACATCTGACAGTTTAAATATTTCTGAACAGGTGTGATGCCATATCATAACATCCATGTGAAATTCTCAATATAATGAGGTTAGTTAAGAACATGACTCAATTTCATGTTAATGTTTTCATTTTCTAACAATGTACAAATAGTAAACTAATGCTAGGCAGAAGTGACACTTTCAACCAAGTCAGAATATACAGACATTTCTAATCTTGAACAGGAGAGTTGATTCACATAATTCTCTCATTGTTTGATAATAAACCAACATTCAGTCAAAATTATTTTGGTTATTCATGTTGCAATGTTATATTTCTTTAGAAAAAAGTTTGCAAGTGCCTAAATCTTATATGTGTTGATTGGTTTCAAGATAATTCTTTAAGTCTGTTTTATGGACACAGCCAGAAAAAAAACCTTACAAATCACTTCTATTCATTGTTGTTGTCTGTAACATTGCCGTGATTTGATAAAGATTGGAACAAATTTACTTCCTCCAACAATGTACATGATTGAAAATACTGTCTTGTACTTGCAATATGCTAATAAAATCTCATTCATATTTGATTATCAATGACAGCATAGACTGAATGTAGATGATACTGAATAGGTAGATCTTCCAACTTTTGTCATTTTATGGCATTTCAAACATTCTCTCATCATTTCTGTCTTATTCATTAAGTCTTTAGAAGGCAATCTCTGTAATGATTCAAGCTCTGCTTCTATGTCCAAATTTTCCATTCCAATCTGCATCAATAGAACTCATAACGAAAATTGAACCAAAGTGGACAAAAGATTATCTTAAACAGAGAAACTCATTTGGCTTTTGACTCTTAACAAATGTCATCAGCAGGCGGACATTATTCTTGAGTCTCTTTCTTTCTCAAATGCTCGGCTTTCTCACATTTCAGACTTTGACTTCCTTCTTCTTATAGACATTGCTTACATGTAGTTTTATATTAATAAGGAATTTATATAGATACACAAATAAGCTTATTTATAAGTAATATAATATTTAACAATAGGTTGACTCTTGTGAAAATACATAGATATTTATGTCACATCAAGATTTGTGTTAAGAGTTAAATGAATAAAAACAAAAGGAAAAATTTTTTTTTTTTCTTAACCAGGAATGTTTCTTCCTCTGATGGACTTTATCAAGGCAAATCAGAGGAGGAAATGTGTCAGCTAAGAAAAGTTTTCCTTTTGTCTTTATTTATATTGTCTTTTCAAAAAAAAAAAAAATATATATATATATATATATATATTATGAGGAAAAAAACTATTCTTAACCAGTGTGTTTTATCTTCTGAGGGACTTTAACAAGTCATCATAGGATTTATTTTACTGCATATGTTTATATACAAAGGCATGTATGTCATTAGTTTGAGGCTTTTAAATTTGAGAACATTCATGAATGTTCACTGGTTGGTTGAAAAGTCTATCAAAGCCTGTTGAGAAAACAAATGTCATAATTCAGTCTGGCAAAAACAAATTTTCATTTTGTCTCCTCTACAGATACACTCTGAGAATATTTACATATACATATAAAAACATTTTAAAGGCTGAGATAACCAAGTAGAAAAAAGTCTTATGTTGAACATTTTATTCTTCAAAAGTATATCTTCATGCTAATAATTGCCACTGAAGTTTTTACTAGGAGAAAGCTGGTATCAATTCCTGTGTGTCCCCACAGAAATACAAGGTGAAATCACAATGTTTTCCTGGTTCACTCCTGTCTGTTCAGCCGCTATGGCCCACAGGAATCACTTCTTTTGGCCATACCAATCTAATAGTTTTGATTATAACAGATGCCACTTTGTAACTGCTCATGAGTAAGTAAAATCAGCATTCGCTTAATAGAATGAGACACCATATAGCCTCTCACAAATTAGGTTCTAGAGATTACTAGTGTCTCTATAAGAGTTTTTTCAACAAGAGTAATTTCCTCCTTCTTTCAATCTGTTTAATTATTGTTGTCCGGTACTGATGAAACAATGCTTCTTTTTAACTTCACTTTTGACTCTTCATGAGTATCTTTGCCTGATTTTTTTTTATATATTTCATGTTTCTTGACAAAATTCAAATATAGACTATTTACATTAGTAGGACTATTGTCCTCATCTTGGTTGACATTTGTACAATGTTTCAGCTATTATACACTCTGGCCTTCTTCAGGTGCTAGGAATTTTAAACCAAACCTTTTATTACAATCACTGGAGTATATCATTTTCATTCCTTGTCTGAAGCCTCTTTTGGTAGTTATGAGTTATCTTCCTCTAATCTGGCTCTGTAAGTTACTTGTTCACCACTGCTAGAGCCTGGTATTGAACTCACAACTCTTTAGGTCAAGTTACTGGAGTTAACCAACATCTATATCTACTGTGTCCATGAATTTCCGGGACTTATAAACCTAATGTTCAGTAACCATTTTTTTTACCAGAGTTCATATTGCAGTTTTTGATGTTAATTGTTTTCTCTAGTATTTTTTACCAGAGCTCATACTGCAATTTTTGACACTAATGATTTTTTCTGGCACTCATTAGTGACTTGACCCAAAGAGTTGCGAGTTCAATACCAGGCTACAGCAGTAATGAACAAGTAACTTAGAGAGTTGGGTTTGAGGGAAATGACTCATGATTACCAAAAGTGGCTTTACACAAGGAATGAGAATGATATACCCCAATGATCATAATAAAGAGTTTGAAATTTCTAGCACCTAAAGAAGGCCTGAGCATGCAACAACCAAAACATCGTAAAAATGGCAGCCAAAATGAGGACAGTAGTCTGAATAATGTAAATAGTGTAAATACTACCTTATATCAGAAATATTGACAAATATCCAAATATAGGTCTGTAATTTTATTAGTCCTGATCTGGCATCTTGACTTCAATCATTTTATACTTCCTTAATGTCACTTCCCTTTGACTTTTCTATAAAGATTTTCATGGCAATGTCCTCTTTTAGAATAGCATCTTCACATTCTCTTTAATCTTGTCTATGGTGTGAAAAGTCCTCCCTTTCATCAGCAAAAGCCAGAAGTCATAGGTAGGCAAATCTCTGTTGTGGCAAAACTAATAAACTTTGGCATTACAATATTTTGCCAAATACCATGTTTTAGACTTACTGGTCTTTTCACTTGGACATTGTGAATGACAGCCACATTCTACATAAACTCACTCAATACAATGTCATTGCTGACTGAGTAACCCTATAGGAAAGTGTCTTTTCACACACATGCATTTTGGTTCCCTAATTGATGTTTGTTGTGGTGCAGTGGATATTGGCTTCCAACAAGAAATTGGAGAGCCAAATTCAAATTCCAGTTGAATTCATTGTATTTACTTATGTGCAATTGCTCTCAGGAGAGGTATTAAGCTGTCTCTTCTCTCCAGCTATGAGTAAAATAACAAGACAGATTGGGTTCTATAGCCTTAGTTGGAAACCAATTTACTACACAAAGTAATGACAATCTACTGCAAGATAATCTTTCCAGTCAGTCATGTCACTTTCAAGACATGATCACCCAAGCATGTATCACGTATGGCACTTAACTAATTGATTGCAGCATTACATCAAAGTCATGCCTATTCTAAATACTTATATAGACAAATTTCATCTACCAGCAGCAGTAGTAATTAAGATGTAATTTTTTAAGAAACAGCTAGCATAGAAATTGTAATTGCATCTAGCCATTTCAACTATAAAATGACGAGTGCTTGCTGCCATTCTAGTCTCCGCTTTTATATTAAATTCCTATTTTAAATATGATATTGAGCAAAACATTTTTATAGTCTTGCATTTATTTTCTAGCAGAAACAAAAATAGTAAAAGTACATTTTTAAATATGAAAAATGCTTTTTACATGAGAGATACTTACTTAGACTTTCAGTGATTTCTGATAATAATTTTTTTTCCATGTATGCTAAGTAAGATTGAAATGATCCAAAGAAAAAATGCTATCATTTTGCAAGCTTGATGCTTATTGGATTTTGGCTTGTCTGAATTTCTTTGTCTGTAGATTTTAATTAGTTTTTGAAGAAACTTCCTTGTTTGAAAGAATTTACTTACTTGAGTTATATTGCAATTTTTTCTTATGTGTATGAATCAATAGATACCAATTTTATACATTTTTTTCTATCTCAAAAGACCTTTTCTTCTTGGAATATATAGCCAGAGTTTCAAAAGTACCAACTTTTCATGAAGTATACATTAAATGCCGAGAAGCTTATTAATGATCTGGTCAGTTTCAAGTTTTCATTAAAACAAATATCCACTGATAATTTGGTATCAATGTAAATACTAAAAGCTAGGAATTTTTCGACAAAATCCAAGAAAGAATCTGCAATATAAATGATCCTGACCTGGTAGCTCAACTCCAGCCACTTTCTCACCGACGTAATGTGGCATCTCTATGTCTCTTCTACAAATACTTTTACGACTTCTGCTCTTATGAACTTAGTTCTCTGGTGCCTCCACTGCATGATCCTTGAGCTACTAGACTAGCAGTTAGGTCCCACCCTTTTACAGTGAAACCAATCAAATGTAACCTCAACTTCTACTCTATCAGCTTCCTCCTTTGAGCAATCAGTAAATGCTAAAGCCTTTTCTTCTTGGAATATATAGCCAGTGTTTCAAAAGTACCAATTTTTCATGAAGTATACATTAAATGCTGAGAAGCTTATTAATGATCTGGTCAGTTTCAAGTTTTCATAATGAGTGATCCTTCATTAATACTGATGACTAGATATTTATGTCCTCCATGATATCATAGTTAGGATTTATCTCTAAACATTCATCCACTCTTGTCATTAGATATAGATAGGTAAATCACTAAGTCTATAAGCTAATGATAAAAAAAATAGCATTTATTTGACACAGAAAATATTTTTCAACATTATCACCTCAGTGTACCTGATTCATTGCTTCTCAATAAATCAAACAGATGCATCAAAGAATTTAGAACGAATATTCACTAATTTGGTATCGGTAACAATCTAAATACTAAATGCTAGGAATTAACCAAATACCAAAATTTCTATAATAATAATATTTATAACTTACTTATCATTATAAATTTATAATTTCTATAATGCATGTGACAAGATACAATGAATATAAAGATCTATCGCCTGGTTCACACTCCACCCACGTCTATTGAACAGGTTAACTTGTTCCCTGTTTAGGATGTGGTTTCCGGCTTTTTCTCTTTTCCAATCTTCTCACTTTGTTTTTGTTTTTTTTTTGTTTTTTCAATTGGAGTAGATAGATCTATCTATCGCCCGGTTCACACTCCACCCATGTCTATTGAACAGGTTAAGAGGCTCATCCCTTGTTCCCTGTTTAGGATGTGGTTTTTGGCTTTCTCTTTTCCAATCTTTTCACTATTACGTAGCCCCCTGCACATCAGTGGCATTACCGCCTTGCTCGGGGTGATACGATTCAAAAAAATAAAAATAACAAATAATTAAAAAAGTTGATTTTTTAATTAATAATGTTTTTGCTAGAAATAATATACAAAATATTAACATTAGGGACATGCCTTCATGATTCAAAAGGTACATTTTGATTCCACTCACTGAAAAATTTGTAATAACCCACAAGGCTATAAATGAATGAAATCATGATCATGCTTCAAAATTAAATATGAAAACTTAAATGCAAAATTTTGCAATTGTTCCCAAAAATGATTTTATTTTGTCTTTTATATGTTGTATCAGAAAAAGATGATTATCTGTGGTCAGGTATTGAAACAAGATGTAGTTGTAAGAAAATGATTGTATGGTTTATACAAATGCATTGCTTGTGATCTGCCTTCCCGATTTTCAATGCATTATAAAAATGCATTGAAAATCAGTTAGCATATGGATTGCCAGTGCTTAAAAATGTTGCTGACACAATACAGTTATTATTCTATTCATTATGTGATATTTTCTGATATTTTTACTACTTAACTATTTTGTTTATATGCTGTTTTATTTTAATTTTTTATTTATTTATTTATTACAATTTTAATATGGCACTGTTTTTTTGTTTTTTTTTTTCATATATAATCTTCTTTATACTGTATAATGGAGTGTGATTTTTAGCTAACTTTTCTCATTGCTGTTAATGAAGTGAATATTGATAAAATAACTTTTCATTCCCTCTACCAAAATGCATCATTACTTTCCAGATAACCTAAGTTATACTTATAAACTATAACGTAGCTTAATCAAGCGAATTTTGAAACAGTGTATTATTTATAAATATAGAGTATGATTTTAACTCCATTTTATTATTAATCCTTAACTATTTTGTGTTTATATGCTGTTTCTTTGAATTTTATTTATTATAATTTTAATATGGCACTGTTTTTACCCCATATATAATTTTCTGTATACTGTATAGCAAGTGGAATGACTATATAGAATCCATAGCTAAATCCACTGCTAAAAAAGTCGGTTCTCTGTGTAGGGCCAGGAAGTTTTTCCCATTTGAAACAATCCTGCACATATATAAATCTACTATCCGCCTGTACATTGAGTATTGCTGCCATATCTGTTCGGGTGCTCCTGCTATCCACCTAGATGTCCTTGACAAAATCCAACAAAGAATCTGTAATGTGATTAATCCCGACTTGGCAGCTCAGATACAGTCACTTTCTCACCGGCGCAATGTGGCTTCCCTGTGTTTCTTTTAGAAATACTTTCACGGCTTCTGCTCCGATGAACTTAGCTCACTGGTGCCCCTATATATGAATTTACTCGAGCCACAAGACAAGCAACTAGGTCCCATCATTTTACTGTTAAACCAATAAAATGTAAATGGAAATTCTACTTCAGCAGCTTCTTTACTTACATTTCCCGCCTGTGGAATTTCCTTTCATTTACTTGCTTCTCTGACAGCTACAATCTTCAAGAATTTAAATGTAAAGTCAATAGACATCTCCTATCTTACTAACCTGTATCCTCTCTTTCATTCTTTTTTTCCCCCATCTACTTGACTCTTATCAGCATTCTCATCCTTCTCTTACCCAGTTCCTGACACCCCCATAACCTGTCACTCTTTTTTTATAACTTTCCTCCTATGTAACCCCCTGCAAAAAAGTGGCAGTAAAATGCCTGGCTTGGGGTGATATGATTATTATATATATGGAGTATGATTTTAACTCACTTTTGTCATTGCTGTTAATGAAGAAAATATTTGAAAAGGTTTTCATTTCCCTCTACCAAAATGCAACATTACTTTCCAAATAACCTAAGAGTTTTTCCTCTTAGATGGAAACTAAAAGTTATCTAGAAAGTATAAAACATTTTAGTCAAAAGAGCCTTTTAAACTGTATACTGTATATATGGAGTGTTATTTGAACTCTATTTTGTTATTACAAATAATAATGACGGTGGTCTTGATCACTTACTATTTGAAAAGGTTTTCATTTCACTCTGCCAAAATGCAACATTACTTTCCAAATAACCTAAGAGTTTTTGGAAACTAAAAGTTATCTAGAAAGTATAAAACATCTTAGTCAAAAGAGCCTTTTAAACTGTAGGATGTGTGTTGTGGTGCAGTGGATATCAGCTTGGAATGAGAAATCGAGGAGCCAAGTTCAAATTCCAGTTGAATTCCTTGCATTCACTTATGCACAAATACCTTGGGAAAGGAATTAATCCATCTCTTCCTTCCAGTTATAGGTTAAATAACATGACAGATTGGGTTCTATAGCCTTGGCTGGCAACCAATCTACCGCAGAAAGCAATGGCAACCTACTGCGGGATAATCTTCTGCCCAGTCAGTCATGTCTCTTTTGAGACATGATCGCCCAAGCGTGTATCAAGTATGGCACTTAACTGACTGACTGTATATATGGAGTGTTATTTTAACTCTATTTTGTTGTTTCAAATAATAATGTTGGTGGTCTTGATCACTTGCCTTTGAATATGATTTTATTCTCTGCCCAATTATGTAAAAGTCTAATAAAAATATCATCAAACTGAAAGAAAATAAGTTATAAAAATATATCCAAATCTGTGATAATTTAATGTTATCCATCATCTTGTTATGCTCAACGTCAGTCATTGTCAAAGGAATCAATGTCGGCATTTCTATTCTTGGCATTTAATGCCTTTAGCTGTTCATTTATCAAATCTTTGGTGGAGGAACCCTTTAAAACTCAGGAAGAAATCAATTCAGTGCTATCAATTCATTTTATCCAAAATCCCAAATACTTTTAGTGGGCTTTCATAATTTTTGATAATGTTCTTGACAAATGAATTTAACAATTATTAATCTGAATGGATTTTTCTTCCCACTCCAAAAATGTGTTATCATATTCTGAACATGTTAATAGATTGCACATTGAGTTGGTTCTAAAAGATTTTCTTTCTCCCATGTAGTTCACTCAGAAAATATAAGATTTTTTTATAAGCTGATTAGAAAAAAGTAAGAAGTTTATGCAGTTGAGTTTGATTTTTAAAATTGGTTTTCACAAAATCACTCTATTCCTTCATTTTTCTCAAATTAATTACTTTAAACTTACAATCCCATCATATACGAGTCACTGAAATTATTTTATTTTTTAATAAATACCTAAGGCTCTCATGTTTATTTGCCATTTTGTTTAATGTTGGTTGGTTGGTTGGTTGTTTTGTTTTTATGGCATATCAACCTCGGCAGGTCATTTATTGCCAACTAAATTTTATTTATTTATTGCTGGTAATACCTTTTTCTTTCAACAGTTTATTGTTGTTTTTATATATAAGTTTTGTGTCTAGTAATACTTTTTTCTTTTCGCGTATCAAGATTCATTGGGATTTGTTTTTAAGGGCAGGGTCCCCAAGTCCTACCCTTGTTATTTAACCCATAACTAGAGGGAAGGGACGGATTAATACCTTTCTCAAGGGTACCAGTGCTTAAGCGAATGCAGGGTATTCAACTGGAATTTGAACTCGGCTCACCAATTTCTCTTTCCGAGCCAATATCCACTGCACCACAATGCACATCCGTCACTAAATGCTTACAGCACCTGGTATTCCCAAGTGGTCACCCATCTAAGTACTGATTAAGCTCAACGTTGCTTAACTTCGGTGATAGAGCGAGAGCCAGTGTATTCAACATGATATGGCCGTAAGCCTTTGTTTAATGTATTATACAATAGATGAAATAAAGCAAAAATGAAAATATAAATTAACATCTATAGAATTTCATATTTTTGTATTAAATTTATATACTTCTTATCATTGTTATTTTTGATTAATCTTAAATTCTAAATACTCATAACTTTGATTACATATTCTTGTAAAAAAATAAAAAATCATTACATATACACGTAATCCTCCTTGACCCACAGGCACAAAATGTATATCTTCTGCCTTAGAAATATTTTACTCTACCTATTAATTCAGCTTCTAAGATTTTACTTTTCAGTTTTATGTTTAAATTTTAGTTTAAATTAAATTAAATTAAATTATTACTGAAAGAAATACTTTATATCTTATTAGTAAAGGAAATGCTGCATATTTTATTACTGGTTGAATCGTGTGACGGACAGACACAGCTCTTATTATAGTATAGATTTTCAAACTTATTTAAATTATTACTGAAAGAAATACTGTATATCTTATTAGTAAATGAAATGCTTCATATTTTATTACTGGTTGAATTGTGTGACGGACGGACGAATGGACATGGCTCTTATAGTATTTTTATTATCAAAATAGAAAATTATTTTGAAATCAGTTTCAGATATATGTCTGCTTGTTTAGCTAAAATGTAATTCACTTTTAAATATATATTTTTTATTATGTGTTTTTCTGAAATTAAGTCTTGGTACTATTATATGTTGATTCATTCAAATCAGTATGTTTGACTTTAATATTTTTAAAATATTTCTGCAACTTCATGGCATTATTTCTGCTCAAAATTATCAAATGAGGTTTTCTTATAATAATACGTTGATATTTTTTTTTAATCATTTTCCTCATCTTTGTTGTTTTTATTTTGATTACTTTGCAGCCTTCCTTGTGTTTTGATGATTAGACATTGCTTCTTTTTGGGACACATTTTCTCATCCTTGTTGTATGTTTTGAATACTGCTGTTTTTTTGTCTGTTTTTTTTTTTTTCTAAATTCCTGATGGTCTGTTTCATAACAGCTAAAAAATGTAGCCAAAATAAAAATATTTTGAAAGAATCAATATATAATAGCAACAATAAGGAAAGTAAGAAAGCACAAGAGTTGAAGCATTGTGATAAAAACAATAAGAATGAAGTGTCAATGTAATAGTAAAAATACAAAATCAAACAAGCAAAACAGTTTGAAAGAATCATTGTGTAACAGTAAGAATATCTAAATCTAAACTTATTTATAAATGGAACTTTGTGTGTGTGTGTGTGTGTGTGTGTCCATTACCTATAGACTCCAAAACAGCCGGATCGATTTTCTTGAAAATTTACACAGTTGTACTATAAGCATCTGCAAGTGTTCTTAGCTAGGTTTTGTGTCGAAGTACCCCTGATAAATATCGATAATCGAATAAATCGGGTTATAAAAGAAATGGTCTGATTTTAATCAAATTTGATACACTCATAGACAAAGGCATCAGAAACAATATTCAGAAGTTTCAAGGTTGCAGTTCTTACAATAGTGCAGAAAATCGATTATATATATATATAAAAGGCAAGATGTTTGTGTGTGTGTCTGTTTATCTGCCTGTATGTCTGTATTTTTTCAGCCCTTTTATTTTAGTTTTTGCTTTGGGTTTGGCTCTAAGTAGGTATAATTGTAGTTCTTAGTCTCAGCCATCATACCATTTACTCAGACGACTTATTTAGCCTTCAAAATTTATTTTACAACAAAAAAAACTTATTTGATATCGATACCAGGAAATCAAAATTTGACTTACATCCATTCATTTTTCTTTCAGTCTACGGTTTCACTTTAACTGGAACCAACTATTGCTTTTTAGTTTTTCGTGCCAACATCCAAAAAGTCTGAGCTCCAGGACTATGGATTAGTTCTAATGCTTTCATTACACCCGAGCAACACCGGGCTATACTGCTATTTGAATATAAATATCTCCTATTTTCTGATATAAAGCTATATCACGAAATAACCCATTCTATTGAAATTGTTCACCCAAAATCTTTCTTGTACAAAGGAAAAAGAATTTTGTTCAAAGGTATTTGTTTTCCTTCATAGGTATGTACTGTTTTTGTTTTTAAAAAACTTCCACTCATTTAGAGAAATCCTGTCCCCAGGAACAAGTCTGGTTATGGTCTGTTCATAGTGCCAATCAATTTGTGATGTTTATTTTTTAATCATTTCTTCCTAAGTAAGGTAATAATGCCACTAAGATGCAAGAAGTTGCTGAGTGTAAAAAGAATATGAAAAAAAATGATTAAGGCAAGATAACACTAAAAGAACAGAAATTAAGAAAACCCAAGATAACTATTGACATTTCATTTAAACTTTTGAAGATCAGAATTGACTGGAAAACATGAAGCCAGAAGAGTGTTCCAAAAATTGTTTTCCTAGGTGGTGGCAGTTGTAGTATGCCAAACTCTGTCTTATCTTAAGAATCTTGTTTCCCCTCTTAAATTCAGCTACCCACTTTTGCATTGTTTATAAATCTGGAGCAACTATGTCAGTATGAATGTTTTGGGGGCTAAACCTTTTTTTCTACAGGTACTTGAGAATACCTTCTTCTATGTGCTCTGTCCTTTCAGGACGTAGGCGATCATGTCTCCCTATCCCTGGTGGCTCTTAGCACACTTTCTCCCATTACACCATGCAATCCCTGTTCTGTCACAGGTCCTTCAAATATGTTATCTGCTGCTTTCCTCTGTCTCTTTTTCCCTCCATCTGGCCTGTCAGTATCAGGTTCTCCAAGCCCTCATAACTCATTGCATGTTCCAGGAACTTCAGTTGTCTCTTCCTGATGCTCACTTTTAATTTTCTTTTCATTGCCATTCTTTCCAACATCTTATCATTGCTCACATGCTTCGTCCATGATATCTGCAGTGTCTTTCAAAAGATGCTAAATTTTGTTCATTTTCAAAAGAAGTCAGTGCTAGTTACTTTTGAATTTTTTTTTTTTTAAAAGTCAGATGTCAGTTTATCTGGAAAGAATCAGTGCAAGCAAGATTTTACAGTTTTAACATCACTCCTTTTTACTCAATTTATGAACTTTTCAGCTCACTCTTGAAGATCCCTTTGTCAAAATAAAACCTTTTTCAAACTGTATCCAGAACATTCAATTCATGTTTTTAAATAATTATTAACTGTGGACCAGATAATATAAAATTACATTGACAGAAATTGTCAAACAATTTGAACAACCTAAGAGTTCATGATTTAAATAATTTCTAAATATATGAATATTTTTTCTTCTTCTTATAAAAATAATCCAAGACATTCTTAAGTATTTTTGCAGCAAATATAAATTTAGTCACATCTTTTTTTAATCATATTACCCCAAGCAAGGTCGGACTGCCACTGGTGTGTAGTGAGTTCTAGAGACAGAGAAAGTGTACAGGGCGTGTTGAAGAAAGGATGAAATATGGGAATTCAGGAAGATAGAAGATGGTAACTGACATTGCATTTAAACTTCTGGAGGTTGTCGCTATCAGAGAAGCAAGTAAAGGGTGGGGAGTTTATGTGTGCCATGTTGTTCTATAAAGCAACAATGTTCTTCATGTGACCTAAATGTTTAACTCCATGGTTCAACCTAATTCTCACTTTTGATTGAGTAATTAACTTTCTCCAACCACCCCCTCCTTAATTTTCTTAATATTCATGAATTTGTTTGATATTTTCTAAAATAAATCATTTTCAGCATTTGTTTTTAGAATACCACTTGAAGAACAATATTGTTCTGAAACATGAAAATTTTTGTGTATTTTTTTATAAACCATTGTAATAACAAAATTACAATATTAAACTCTACTCTGTATGGAGTACTCTTTTATATATATTTTACACTTTGCACTACACATGAAGAAATTCTAAAAACTAAAATATTCTGTTCATATTTTGAAATGATTTGTGACTGTCTTTGTGGTTGCCAAAACTGCTTGTTTATAGATACATAATTTAGAATAAGGATGTGCATTGTAGTCCAGTGGATATCGACTCGGAACGAGAAGTCAGAGAGCCAAGTTCGAATTCCAGTTGAATTCGTTGCATTCATATACATGCAAATACCCTTGGGAAAGGTATTAATCTGTCTTTTCCTTCCAGTTATGGGTCAAATACCAGGACAGATTGGGTTCTCTAGCCTTGGTTGGCAACCAGTCTACCATAGAATGCAATGGCAACCTACTGCGGAATAATCTTCTGCTTAGTCAGTCAAGTCTCTTTCGAGACATGATCACCCAAGCGTGTATCATGTATGGCACTTAACTGACTGACTGAATTTAGAATAAAGCTCATTTCGTCTTTTTGCCTTGATAAAGTCCATCACAGGACGAAACGCATAGGCGATTTAAAATACAGTTTTCCTCTTGTCTTTATTTTATTTAACCATATATATATATATATAGCATAATGATGTTTACTGATAGATTCTGATTTTAGTTCTACATACTCACGCAGAAAGAAAGAAAAATACTGGATTTTAAAATTAAATACATATAGGCTAGTGTTAAATAGGGACTTAGGTGTTTTGAATCTTTATAAATATTTCAATAGTTAAACAATTTTTAGATACACTTAAAAATTTTTCTTTAAAACAACATTTAAAAGTATTATTAGAGATAGGTTTACATTTACAAATATTAAAAAAACTCTATCGCTTTCTACGTCACATGATGTAAACATCTCTCGACAAACGATCTCGCGATGAACGCTTCTAGTTTAAATTTTAAAATCATTTGTTTCTGATGAAAGGCTGAGGTCGGTCTGAAATATCAAATATATATATATGTAATGATAGAAATAAATAAATACTGTCAAAAAAATACATTTTTAAACTTTTTAGTAGTTTTTCCTATATATATATATATATATATATATATGTAGTACTAGACCTATGACAGCATTCTGTTTCTAATGTAATGCAATTTTCCATGTAAATCAGAATGTACTCATAATTTCACTTCCATGGTGATGGCAGTACTTCAAACAAAAAGAAAGCCATCAGAGGAGGTTACACTGTGCTTGGAGGCCATGATGAAGAGCAATAAGTTTCTACAAACACGACACAAATGGAAGAGATTGAATGCACAACAATCCAATATACCATAAATCAGAATACAAGATTAATGGAGATTGCCTTGTAATCACAAATTGTTGCTGGTTGGGACTGCTGTAACCCGGGGAACTTGCTATATAGATATATATAAATCGAATAAGTCGAAAATGTTTTCATGTGATGCATTTTATCCATTAAGACTTCATTAGACTAAAGTCATCTTTATGTTGATATGACTATGCATGCACACAAAGGAGAGGGGACACTGAGAACTTTAATTTTTTTTATTTTTTTGTGACGTATATGCTTTCATAGTTGATTTCATTTAGTGTGTTTTTTTGTTTTTGTTTTTTAAACACATATATTGATGTTCAAATTTCAGTTATCGCAGTCAGTCAGTTAAATGCCATGTGTGATACACACTTGGGCAATCATGTCTCGAAAGAGACATGACTGACTGGGCAGAAGATTATCCCGCAGTAGGTTGCATTTGCTTTCTGCGGTAGACTGGTTGCCGACCAAGGCTATAGAGCTCAATCTGTCCTGTTATTTAATCCGTAACTGGAAGGAATAGACGAATTAATACCTTTCCCAAGGGTATTTGCGTGTAAGTGAATGCAAGATATTTAACTGGAATTCGAACTCGGCTTCCAAGCTGATACCCACTGCACCACAATGAACATCAGTTATCTCACAAACCAATAATAAATTTGTCTGCTTCATTTTTTACTTCAAGGTACTTTTTGAATGCCTCTGACTCACATTTGAAGCTTATAAGTGGATATCCAGATGATACGCAAGACAGTAATTGTGTCTTTTGTAAACTGTATTGTTGCAAAAATAGTGACATTCAGAAAAATATCTGTTTTTAATTCTTTTAGCATCAGATGTTGACAAATCACAGACAGTAATATATAATTGAGATAGTGTGAGGTTAAAAGCTGAATTCTTAAAGCGGTGATTCTCAACAACCATCCAGAAGTATGATTCGTTTGAAATCCCTTCATAAATGTTCTTATTGGACTTTAATTATATGAAGAAGAATTGACTGCCATTTCTCATGATCAAATGCTCAAAATAATACATTTGATGGTACCTGTTATGGTCATCTAGCATGGGTAGTGTGTTTAAAAGGACTGATGAAAGCCACATAATATGTAAAAAACATTTATTCCACATATAAATGCAGTCTTGTGAAAACTGCAACAAATTAAAAACGAAACATAAAAAAAATACAAAAACAATACATTTTGAAGGTACAAAAAACATTAAAGAGAATAAAACTTTTAGGGAAGTTTTATACTTAATATACGATGAATGAGGGTTTTTATAAATAGAAAAATCAGCAGGAAGGTTTTGAGTTTTAACATTTACAAAGAAGTGTAGAAAATATTTTTAGAAATAATAGCAAAGTGTTAAAAATACATTTATAAGGTGCTAAAACATACTTAGCTTTAACTCAACTTTAGGGAAAAAACAAGAAAAAAATTTCCTTTTTTCTGCACACTGCTAGCAGCCTTTAACTAAAGCCAGTGTCTAGTAGCAGGGAGAAAAACTAGGGTGTGACCATCCTCTCTGCTGTCTGGAGCTGAAAAGGCTGTTTTAGGCATTTGGCCTGAGAACAAAGACTGTGTATTCCTATGCTGGAGGTATAAGGGAGTGGTCAATTATTTATAGCAGTATAAGGCAAGGAAAGTTACTAATTTGTCTAATATTATCCTAAGGGGTGACAAAGCCACTGGTAATGGAATACAGGGCTGGCTTTGCTGAGAAACAAACCTGCTGATTTTACAAAATGGGATCTGGTCACAGCAAGAATTTAGGCCTATTTTCTAGGGTAACTTGGCAGCAACCACAGTACCTATTGATACATTCTGGGTTTCAATGCAAAAGGAATATCCCACATTAACTAAAAAGAAACATTATTAAATTTGTGATTTTCTTCTACTTTATCTGAATTAGTCTTCTCACCCCTAAATAACATAAAAAGTAATGAGTAAGAAAGACTATGCTTAATTGAAGAAGAAATGTGGGTCTGCTTATCACATATTCATCCAAACATTGAAGAAATTGTGCAAAACACCAGGAACAGATTTTGCACTCATAGTTGAATAGATATATTGAAATAAAGTAAGTTTACATTTGTGCACAGACTTTTAAAAATCTGGTTTTATTTCATAACATTCAAATTTACACTTTAAAAATGTTGCTAAATGTGCCATGGTATTTTCATTTACTCCTTGGTGTGCCATTAAAAACACTGGCTTAGAGAGAATGAAGACAACATGAATTTTAATAATATTATCTTGAATTTTTATTCCATGAAGGATTGTCAATTATTATTAATTTTTTAATACTTTAGCTCATCATTGCCATTACATAACCTGTCACTCTGCAGTCATCACTAAAGAGTTGAATGTTTGAGCTAACAGATTGCATAATGTAAAATCTAATCATGTAAACTCATTTCTTATCACATACCTTACTGGAAGGTATTGGCTAACAAAATTAGTTTGGCTGACCATTATTTCTGAAGATGAGGGAAAGACTGGAAACAACCAAAATGTGGTTCTACAGAAGGATACTGAAGATACCATGGACTAAACATGGGAGCAGTGATGAGGTTTTGGAGAAGATGGAAATGAAAAAGAAACTGATACTTAAGATCAGGAAAAGACAGCTGAAGTTTCTAGGATATGTAATGAGGAAGGAAAGCTTGGAGAATCTGACACTCATGGGACAGATAAAGGGAAAGAGATAGAAAAGCAATGTGTGGCATACTTGATGGACTTGAGCAGATGGATGGCAGATGGGTTTAAGAGGTGTAACAGGAGAAGAGGTGTTAAGAGCTAAAAGTATAGGGAGATGTGGAAGGCCATGATCACCTACATCCTGAAGAGATACAACGCACAGAAGACGAATGAATTTCATCCCCACTGGGCGTCCCCTACAAAATTCAACTAAAACAGCTTCTTCTTCAAAACTGCTCCTATGTGGAACAGTCTCCCAGAGGGATGTTTTTCCCAATCATTACAATCTTAACCCTGTCAAGTCTTATTTTAATCATAATCTTTCTTGTATAACCTCATGAACTGCACATCTTACCATCTCTTACACTCATACAACACTACACAGTAACCATTTACCTTTAGTGGCTCTAGCAACTAGTGGTCCTGGGTATGACGGTAAACTGCATCTGGCAACAAGGCCTCTGATTGGGAGGTTGTGAGGAGCATGGAACAATCTCTTAATTGCTGTTGTTCTCAGGTTCACCCTGACCCGAAGAGGTAGCACCTGTTAGGGTCCCAGGTATGGGTAAATAGTTAACCCCCAAACTGGGGTCAAAACTCTATGAAAGACTTTTATAAAAATATATACATAAAAATAAACTTTTATAGAAAAATACATATTTTTTAAAGAAAAATATTACCAAAAAAACTTTTCTGAAGGAAAAAATTATTACCATAACACATTTTTGAAGGAAAAAAATTATTACCAGCAATACATTTTTGAATACAAAACTAGAAATCTTCAGTTTTCTATAAAAGAAAAAAAAATTCTTTTTCATCAAAACTTTTTCATCTGACTAAACCTTCTCACTATAACTGAACATTAAATAAAAAAAAAAATCTTAAACCCTACCTTTTTGGCATTAAATAACCCACAGAGATTGATATGCCATTAAACAAAGCTCAAACTCTAGCAACTTGTATTGGGTGAACATTAGTATCTAAAAAGGAATATTAAATAACCAAACCATTGACATAATTTCTGTTTGAATTTCTATTTTAAGGAGTTATTGCTAATTGTACTTATGTCTTTGCCGTTGTTGTTAGAAAAACATTTTGGATGTTGAACACTTTGGTTTTCTTCAGGTGTCCATAGATCTGGGTAATCTTCAGGGAGTTTTGGCTGAAATACTTTTTTTTATTTTAGGGGTAGATTATTCTTGCTCTGCTGTCAATGTCTAGAGAGATATTTTATCTTTTTCTTACTTAATACTGCTTAGTTATTGCTTGCCCTGTTTTCACTCAATCTAAGTCATTACTTCTGAGCCAGAGGATTGAATCCATAATTACTGTGTCATCAAATTCACAAACCAACACTAGTGTAATCTGTATAAGACTGAAGGACCCAATAACCAAAACAAAATAAAAAAAATTAGTTTGAATATAAATTACCTAAATAAAGGTTGATATGTCATAATACCAACCAACTAATCAAAATTATCCCTCCCACACTCATATTATTTGGCAATTCTATATTTAACTCGCAGTATAACTCGGCATTGCTTGGGTGTAATAAAAGCTTTAAAACTAATCCATGGTCCTGAGCTCACTCAGCCTAAAGAATATTTGTGTGAAGTTTGGTGAGAATCGGATAAAAATTGTGGATTTGCATAAAGGACATACAGACAGATAAACAGACACACAAACATCTTGCCTCTTATATATATATTATCAATTTTCTGCACTATTGTAAGAACTGCAACCTTGAAACTTCTGAATATTGTTTCTTATGTCTTTGTCTATGAGTGAATCACATTTGATTAAAATCGGACCACTCGTTCTATAACCTGATTTTTTTTATTATCATCAATTTTCGATATTTATCGGGGGTACTTCGACACAAAACCTAGCTAAGAACACTCGCAGACGCTTATAGTACAACTGTGTAAATTTTCAAGAAAATCGGTTCAGCCGTTTCGGAGTCTATAGGTAACGGACACACACATACAAAGTTCCATTTGTAAATAAATTTTGATGTTTTGATTTCATTTACATGAATAGTATTAGTATTAGTAGTAGTAATATTTCCCTGAATTTTATTATTAAATTTCTATAAGGGTGTCTATTCACCCACATAGAAATGTAAGATGTGGTTTTTACCTTTATCTCAAGTATTTATCTTTGATAGCCAGCAGATGGTTCCTTTTGAAGTCTAGTTTTCTAAACTGTATTCACTTTGACTGAAGGGGAACAGGGAATTGAAGCAGTGGATCAGGGTGTTTTTGGAGACAAATCTGCAACAAACCGAACATTATTTTTAGGTGTTGGTCTATATAAACAGTCATAATTTTGATTCAAGTGCAAGTTTTGTTCTGCCCTTGGTAGGCAACAGACATATCCACCAACTTATAATATGAGGAAACAGAGTTTGTGTACTTATTTTTTAAACTAACATTTGTCTTTCATCTTGTTACTATATAAACATGCACAGGTCCTTTCACAGCTTTTGGTGTACATTGACAAGATTGAGAATAGAAATGCAATTTAGGATAATTGTTGTCTAGTCAGTCGAAAGCTTGGGCAAAGGTCACATTGTATGTCAACAGAAGCATTGTCAACCACTCTAATTTTTGACAAATGTTTCTTATATGTGAGTTTTAGATATTTCTTATTTTCAGAATGTACATTGTCATCTATGATTGTTGTTTTTTCAACATAACTCAGTTTCAATCTACAGCCAAACATAAACAAGTTGTAATATTATCTTCAATTTTTTGTTTCATTAGATAAAACCTTATCATCAATTATAAATCCTTTACTAGTATTTCTTTCATCATAATTCTAGTTGCTCATCATTTAAAATGTTCAGGCTGTCATTCTTGGACTTCTAGCCATAATATGTTAAAACATTGGTTCACATACAATCAACAAGTTTTAACATTATTTTTATTTTATTTATTATAGCCTTATCACATAGAAACACCAGTTTCCATATGATTACCAAAGTTAAGCAATGTCAAGGTTGGTCAATACCTAGATAGGTGACTGCTTGGGGATGTAATGGATAATTGCTTGGAATTGTTAATCAGTGTCAAGTTCCAATTCCTGTTGAGTTTATAATATTCACTAATGTGCAAATACCCTTGGGAAAAGTATGAATCCACCTCTTCTATCCATAGTTATAAATAATAAAAAAAGAAAAGTTTTTACAATCTAGAAATATTTTTTGGTATTAAATAATCTGCAAAGAGTTGATTAGCTGTAATAAAAAAACAAAAAAAAATACTGTCTTCTTGATGAAGTGATTTTTGTTTATTTATGTTTAAGAAGTAAAAAACACACAGTAGGACATGCAAAAGAATTTTTACCGATCTAATTTGCAAGTGGTTTAGATTGGATAAAATAAATGTCAATTTAAAAAGGTTATTTTTGCTTTATAAGTCAGGGTTAAAAAAAAATTATTCACCAAAAAAATGAATGATTTGATTTCTGTGTTTTCTGTCATATCATAGCAAACTCCACACATTTTAGCAATTTTTAACTTGTATAATATTGTTGAAATTCTCTAACTTAGATGAAAGTTATTTTCAGTTCAGTTGAAGTGATTTTTTTTTTTTAAATGAAGTATGTAATAGTAAATAGGAACTGATTTATATTCAGTTTAAATGCCACTGAAGACAGAATTCAGGTAATTTTTTAATAGCTGTTTAGGATTTTCCAGTTACAATCTATAAAACCTTGTCGCATTGTTTTGAATTGTTACTATTCTTCTTGCAATATTTTTGAATTAATTTTTGTTTTTCATTAAAACTAATTATCCTCACAACTTAGAGTTTTCCACTTTACATGGTATATTTTGACACTTAGTAAAAATGTTTGTGAGTTCTTGTTTCATGCTGAATTTTGACATCACAATAAACAATCAAATTATTAGACCTAATGGCAGGAAGCAGGTCAAGTCTAAAGGAATTAACTGATTGCCCTGTAAAAAGTAACAAGTCTCATCATACACCTGTCACTCATCCAGAGATTGTTCGCATTAAACAAAAAATAATTCTTGCAATATGGAATGTCAGAATGCTAAACAGCTGTGGCCAACTGGAAAATGTAAAACAGGAGATGAGTAGGTTAAATGTCAACATTTTGGGTGTATGTGAAACTAGGTGGCCAAACAATGGCAATTTTGTCAGTGACAACCACAGAATTATATATACAGGCAGAGAGAAAAATGAAAAAGAAGTTGGATTGATACTGAATCATGTCATGAAGAAATGTATTCTAGGAGACTGTCACTTATCTGAAAGAATTCTTGTAGTTAAACTGAAAAGAAACCCTTTTAACATATCTGTTATAGTCTGGTATGCACTTTAACACAAAGTACAGAAGAAGAAATCGAATCTTTCTACTCTATGCTGACCTAAATGTCAGAATGGGCAAAGAAAGGGAAGGGGGACAAATAACTGGCAAATTTGAACTAGGAACCTGGAGAAAAACAGTGCACAGAGAATGACCAGGTAATGGCCAACACCTGTTTCCAAAAACATCTAAGATAATAAAAACTAAGTGACTTCAGAATTGACCACCTCCCTGTTATAGGTTAATTAAGAATTAAACTATAGAAACTGAAGAAGCCTAACGCAACATCCAAACTGCAACACAACACTTCTGAATAACTCAAATCTGAAGGAAAATATATAGGCAACATGAAAAGAAAATACAAGGGCAAAAATGGAAACTGCGACTTGAAATGGGACACACTAAGAGAAGCTTTAATGACATCACATATGACTTCATCCCAAAGGAAAATGTACATAGAAGGAAAAATGAGTTGATCATAAACAAGATGCTCAGTATGATTCAAAGGAGGCAGAAAACAATGCCAAGACATGGAACGGAATACAGAAAACTACACAAGGAGATAAGGAACAAATGCTAAAGAAAAATGGCTCAATGAAAAATCTGTAGAAATAGATTAAGTAACTGCTATGGGAAAACACCTATTCCTCAGGTAATGGACTCTCCCTTCTATATTACTAAGAGTTAACAGAAAGTTCTAGAGAAGTTCTTAAGAGTTCTTGGGAAATTCATAGGAGGTCTTTAGAGTTCTATTGTAGTTCAGTAGAACTATTAGGCAGTTGATATTAGTCAGCAGTTAGCCGAATACTAAGGGGTCAGCTTTCAGTGGAAGATTACCAAGTTCCTAAGTTCCTAACATTATGGGTGCGTTAATTTGATTAGCAACTGACATTGCACGATTATAACCTTCAGTGCAAAAACTACTCCACAATGGTAACACAACCCATGCATAAAAGACTAAGAGAACTAACAGGATAAAATGTGTGTTCACTAACAGGATGCATAAAATCCAAGGATGGAATGCTTATCTTATTGAAATACAAAAGATTAAGCTCTTTGACAAATATATCTATGAAAAAGAACAACTGAGAATATGCAGAAATACAGATAGGCTGGAAATATTAAAAACGGAAGTAGAAGCTGCAGTTGCTAAATTGAACAAAAACAAAGCAGCAGTGTCAAATGATTTTGGCATAGACAAGATTCGAGAAATAACAAATGAAATGACAAGATTCGAGAAATAACAAATGAAATGCAAGATTCGAGAAATAACAAATGAAATGACAAGATTCGAGAAATAACAAATGAAATGACAAGATTCGAGAAATAACAAATGAAACGACAAGATTCGAGAAATAACAAATGAAACGACAAGATTCGAGAAATAACAAATGAAACGACAAGATTCGAGAAATAACAAATGAAACGACAAGATTCGAGAAATAACAAATGAAATGACAAGATTCGAGAAATAACAAATGAAATGACAAGATTTGAGAAATAACAAATGAAATGACAAGATTCGAGAAATAACAAATGAAATCTACAACTGTGGTGAAAAGACCTGAAAGATCTAAGCAAATGTATTTTCATAGCACTGCCTAAGAAACCAAGCACAAACGAATGTGAAATTCACCAAACAATTGGCTTAATGAGCCACATAAAAAAAACACATCATCCAAATTCTGATGAATAGAGCATGCATCAGAATCAGGCCAGAGATAGGACGTAAACAGTGTAGGTTCGTCAAAGACACCGGAACAAGGAATGCAATATTTATGCACAGGATGTTATCAGAAAGAGCAATACAAATGCAAGACATGTACCTGTTTTATAGACTATTTAAAGACATTTGACACAGTACACCACAAAGACCTGCTAGAGATGCTCGGAGCCTTGTCACTTTTGGGAAAGACATTAAACTAATCAAGAATCTAAGCTGACTGCAAACTGTTTGCATACAGAAATGAGTTTAGCAGATATACAAAAATAGAAAAGGATTGTAAGACAAGGACGTGTCTTATCACCTGATTTATTCATACATCAAGGCAATTCTGAGAGAACTGGAAACTCTGTCAGGGTTCATCATTGGCAGTCACAATCTTAACAATATATGATATGCTGATAACACAGTGTCGATAACAGACAAGGATGTGTCTTATCACCTGATTTATTCATACATCAAGGCAATTCTGAGAGAACTGGAAACTCTGTCAGGGTTCATCATTGGCAGTCACAATCTTAACAATATATGATATGCTGATAACACAGTGTCGATAACAGACAAGGATGTGTCTTATCACCTGATTTATTCATACATCAAGGCAATTCTGAGAGAACTGGAAACTCTGTCAGGGTTCATCATTGGCAGTCACAATCTTAACAATATATGATATGCTGATAACACAGTGTCGATAACAGACATGGAAAAGAAAACCTTCTACTGAATGACGTGAAGGAAAGTGAGAAGAAAGGGCTAAGGATAATCTTTAAGAAGACTGAATGCAAGGTCATCATTAAAAAGATGATGCCAATTGCAGGTCAGGGATACTAAAATCAAGCAGGTACAGAAATTTAAACACTTAGGAAGTGATCTAACAGAGGATGGAAAACAACACTGAGATCTGAAGGTGCATTGGGATGACCAAGAACGCATTCCAATAGATAAGCAGAATATTAAGAGACAGGAAAATTTCATTGTAAGCAATGAAAAGAGAACTGAACTGTTAAGTGATATGTCATACTGTATGGCAGTGAGTGCTAGACAATCTCCTCAAAGATGAAGATGATACAAAAATGACAAAATGTGGTTCTACAGGAGGATGCTGAAGATACCATAGGCCGAACATGTGAGCAACGACAAAGTTTTGGAAGAAATGAAAACAAGGAGACACTTGAATTTTCTTGAACACATGATGTGGAAGGGGGGCTGGGAGAATCTGGTAGCCACAGGAGAGGTATAGGGATAGGGTTAAGCAATGCATGACATGCTTGATGAGATTGAGTAAATGGATGGCAGAACAGGGTTTGGGAGAGATAACATGACAAAATTTATTAAGAACTACAAAGTACAGGATGATATGGAGGGCACTGATTGGTCATTTGTGTGAAATTGCAACATGGCCCATCTTAGCTTATTGCATTCATTTTCACACAAGTGTCCTAAGAAAAGGTATGAATCCATTTCAGCTATAGGTTAAATAGCAGTGTGGATCGAGTTATCTCCCCTTGAGTGGCAGCCAGTTTTGTAAAAGTTATCTTTCAGGCAATGGAAAACATTTATCCTTCTAGAAAAGTAATGGCAATTTGTAAATTAAAAAAAAAGGAACTTATGATTAGTGATAAGCATCTTCATTCTGAAGGGACTTGACATTTAAACAAAACGAAAAAGAAAACATTATCAGTTGGTGGTTAGTAAGCTTGATTTGCAGACTGTTACTTATGTGTAGTGAGCTTGATCACTGTGTGCTTTACATTTGTAAGCTAAACAAAGTCAATTAATTCCTCTCTGGAACCATCTATGGTGTCTGTAGTTTGTGTTCACTTATGAGAGAATCAATTTCACTATCTTTCTCATTGGTCCTTTGATGTTCACTTTGGCAACAATAAATCTCTTCTTCTCTCCCCTTCTTTTTCTCTTGTCGATTTCTTGCGCTCTTACAATATGTCTATCACAGAAAACCCACACTTGACTATGCAATGATCTGATCATAGGATCTAAAATCATTCCTCTTTTCTTTTCTTAGTAATGTGATTTTTGCATTCTTTTGATGGAAATTTGCATGTTACCAGCAAAATCTTGTATTTGCCAGAATGTAACATTCTTAAATATTCACCTTCTGAGCAACCATTTCTTTCTTTTATTTTTCTGGATTTTTCTACATTCAATGCACTTGTAAAATATTTATGTCAGCGGTAAGTCACTTCTTTCCTTTATTTGCTTTTTCTTTCATTTCACCAACCACAGTCTTCTAGTTATAATAAATTAAGCAGTTTGTTGATTAGTACCAAATAAAAATCTACTGATGCCTTTTTTCTTCTCTATGTTTAATTCTTTCCTGTCATTTCCTGTAGAACATTGGGCTCCTTTTAATGCCATGTCCAGGGAAATGCTAATAGTAAAGTTTCAGTGAAAATTTGGATTCACAAGCAGTCCCCAACCACAAAATTAACAACATCCAAGTAAAGCTAATAAGAAGAGCTCTAAACTGAAAGGCATAAGATAGCTTTTATTAATATACAAGTAGGTCTGTGTCATAAAAAAAATTACAACAAAATATTTATATGGATATGCTGTCTAAAATGACAGTAACATGTACATTAATATACTTACTACTGAGTATCTTACCCCTGAGCATCACAGGATATATATATATATATATATATATATATATATATATATATATAAAATCCATTTGTAAACGAGTTATTACACGACCTAGGTTTCTACCATGAGTTTATTATTTTTTTGTTTTTATGAATGTTCGCATAACAGTGGTTTCTCTTTAACAATTTTTTTCTACAATATAATTGTATTGAACACTATTTAATAAAAATATGCACTGGTCTAATTTTATTATAAC